>JAGSPU010001444.1:0-47514 GCA_019321725.1 Paulownia fortunei | reverse complement strand
TTGTTATCAAACTTGAAAAAAAAATCAGAATTGTACTGTGTTTTGCTAATTTAAGCTGAAAATAAGTCGGTAAAATTAGCCAAGCCGACAGCCCACCACCAATAGCGGAACTAACAATAAAGCGTCTTAGAATTAGCCAACGATGTTTAATATTTGGCCAAGTCAAGCGCCAAGAAATAATACAACACGAATAAGAATGGCGACCATATAGCCAATATATAGTTACAAAACAATACTGGCACCAAGCAGAAGGCTATACTGCCACCAGATTGTTGATAAAACAAACGTTCAAGTGGCCAAAATTACAATGGCAGTAAAATGACTGTATCAAGCCATAACAAATTTAAGTCGTTTGCAATGAACCAACCAAGATAGTGCGTAGTTAACAGCGAACAAAGTCACATAGTAGTGTTGTTGCAGGTGCAATTTTTTGCAATAGATAAGCCATTGACAGGCCAGCTGCCCCAAATTGAGCACAGTGACGAGTAGAAATAGCGCTGGGGAGTGCAGCGTTAGGAACCATTAAAAAATAAGGTTAAAAGGACTCATTAAGTAATAAGCCCATTCACCCAGCATATCTCCGCCTAAGGCATTGGAAAATGAATAAAAAAAGCTACTAGGGATGCTGTAATACGGTATGCTTGAATGCCGCAAATTGATCGATGTACTGTTGACCGAGGTCTACTGTTAAAATTGAGCTGGTGCCAATGGTGCCATGTGACGATAGGCAAAATAAGCTAACATAATCAGTAGTGGTACCCAAAAGCTAAGTGCCAGTGGTGAAAGCGTGTAACGTTTTAAAGTATGTTTCATAAATGAATGTTCCTAAAATAACAATTGCTAATAAAAAAGGCAGAAAAATTTGCTTAGTCAAGGCAATATTCATTCTGAGACTTTTTATGATTATCAAGATTAATGAGTTGACGAAATCGCAACGGATTCAGCGATATATTTGGTCGGGATTGTTGATGAGTTGTGTGACAAATTCTGCGACACTGGTGCGTGTGATTGGCCCCACCATAATTTCTTCGTTTGGATCAGTTTGAACGTTAAGTTGCTGCATTTTATTGTCATCAGTGAGTTCATTGGGTCTGATAATGGTGTAATCAAGTTGAGATGCTGTAATACGTTGTGCGGCAGCGGCTTGATCACCAATGTAGCTGTTTTTCGTTTTCAGGAGTACCCAAAATATTGCGCCAATAAATCAGCTTGCTGTGGTGGCAACTCATTGTAAATGCCAATTGTCGCGATCCAAAATCAGTCGAGACACACCGGCAGTATGCATGGCGTTGACTAACGCATTAGCCACATTTTTTTGACGACTTCGGCACCAACATTGGCGTAATACAATGTCAATATTTTTTAATGCTGTCACCAAATCAGCTTCTTTGCCGCGTCTAACTTGGCAATGTGTTGGGCTGGTTTAGCGTGAAGAGAGGTGAGCTTTAATTGTGTGTCGGTATTGCTAACATATTACCACTAATTGGCAATTTGACCATTAGCACCGAGAATTAGAATTTTTTTTGTCATACTTTCATTTTAGCATGATTGTTTGGATTGCGGTAAAATAATAGATAGGAATGAGGTTCCATTATGAGTTTAACTTATCACAACTATTAACGGCAAGTCCACTGATATTACGAGGCGGTAATGTGCCTAATATTGTTGGAGAAGCAGGCATTGGCAAGTCTGCTTTAGTGAGCGATGTGGCAAACCAAATGAACGCGCAATTGTTTACAACGGTGGTTTCTCTGTCAGAAAAAGGCGATTTTGGCGATTCCAATACCGCCCTTGACTGAAAGCGCATTTTTAGAAACGAAGCATTATGGGCAACTTGCTGATGTTAAATTTTGGCTACACACATACGCTGATTCAAATTATTCAGCATGCCGAATCGGCACCGAGTCAACCAATCATTTGGTTTTTAGATGAGTTTAATCGCGGCTCACAAGCTGTTCAGGCTGAACTGATGAATTTAGTGTTACAACGACAGATTAATGATCTAATTTTGCAAAAAATGTTTTCCTTATCTTGGCAGAAAATCCAGATGATAGTATGCATGGTTTTGAGACATCTGAATATGCGGTTCAAACTTCTGATGCCGCAATTAAGGATCGGACAACAAGATTAGTGATGAGTGTATCAGTGAAAGATTGGCTAGCATGGGCTGCTAAAGGTGACCAACGGCCCAATATTCATGATTTGGTGCGCAGATTTATCGCTGAAAATGCTGGTTTATTATATCCTGATGTGCGTGAAGTTGATTTGAATCCGACCCCGCGTGCTTGGCAACGTTTGTCGGATAATCTTTTTTGAATTGCTGAAGCTATCAAATCGTCAGCAAGAAGATTTATTTATTTGATATTGTGGCGGGTGATTAGGTCAAGTAGTTGCCACGCAATTTGTTCGATTTGTACGTGAACAGACGCCTAGCTTAACTGCCGAAGAGGTCTTTGACTCAAAGCCAGACGGCCCTAAAAGTACCTTTAAAACATTCGTTCTAAATTTGAAAGTTATTCAGAAATTCAAAAAATGACAGTGATGAAAACATTATTATTGACGGCAGATATGACACACGATAATAACGCTGCACGTTTTAGTGAATTACTACAATTAGTGGCACCAGATGGGCAATATGCACTGGTTTAAACAAAATGACAAACGCCCATTCTAGAGATCTATACAATTCAGAAGAACACTATGCAAACGTGTTATATCAACAAATTATGGACATTGCAACCAGATGATAACGCAGGATGAAACGGATAATTTAATATTAGGTGGTATTAAAACCTTGCTAGATGTTTCACCCCTATATGGCAACACATTGTCATGAATTTACCCGCGAAATGAACCTGTTAGCACCGCATCCTTTGGCATTAAAATGGCAAAATCATCGTTGGTACTTAGTAATCAATCCAGCTCGTTTAACAAGAAATTTCAGCACATACAATCAGATTGCGGCTGCATTGGCACATGAAGCACTGCATGTTATTTGGGAACACCCAGTTCGCTATGCTGCAACGCACCAAGCAAAATCAGTTGTTGATCTAGGAACTGATGTGGCGATTAATCAATATTTTACCTAAGAAATTAGGTGAGTTACCAACGGCTGTGACTTTGCAAATGTTGTTTGATGTGTACGGCGAATGGTTTGCGCCTTATCAAGATTCGCAAACTTATATTGATTTAATCAGTCGTTTTGAGATGATGTGCCTGCTCATGGTGACGTCGACGGCCACGGTGAGTGGGCGAGTGTTGGCGATGAGTCTGATGAGGCTAAATCGGCACTTGAACAAGTCATTCGTCAAGCTAATGAAGATGCACAAAATCTGGGCGAGGTCACTTGGCTAGTGCTGTCATACAACAGATTTCCGCGGTGGTGGTGCCTAAAAAAAATTGGCGTCAAATCCTCAAAGCAGGGGTAAGCCAAGTACCTAATCAAAAGCAACCATCACGTGCACGATTTAATCGGCGCCAAGCCTATCGAATGGACTTATTTGGTGAAATTAGTAAGTACGAAAATGAACTTTTGGTATTTGTCGACAATTCGGCTTCTATTAGTGATAGACTAGTGGGTAAATTCCTAGCCAAACGTTGATGCAAATAACACAACAATTTGATGCTAAAAGTCCGCGTGTTTTCATTTGATTACAGCAGTTGAAGTGATTAAAAATATCAATCATTGGCAGCGCCGTGCTGGTGGGAGGAACGGCATTTCAAAGTATTTTTGACTATCTAGATAAACAAAACACCTCGTGAGACGACAACAGTGATTATCCTAACTGATGGTGACGGTGAAACATCACCGATTATGTCACATTATCGTCGTGTTTATTGGATATTGCCAAGAACAGCAACAACTCAGTTTTGCTAATCAAATTGGAAAGGTGTTGACTCTATGAAATTAAATCCAACAGATCTGAGTAGTTTTATTGCCAAAGACAATCGGTTCAAAAGAGCTGAAGCATTATTAACTGATCACTGGGAGTCCCCTGTTTTAAGTGAGCCATGGGGCATGACGATGATGACGCGTTCAGATATTGTCTATGCAAAAGCATTAGTTGCATCAGACGCTATTACACCCAGAGTTGATCTGACAACGTTTAAAGGCGTCCAACAGTTTATTCAGCGTAATGCAGTTCGGCTTTCACCAGATGTCGTCACAATGTTAAAGGAGCCATTCTTATGAAAATTAATCTTGTACTTGCACCAGAAACAGTCAGTTTCAGAATTATTAGCACTTCAAACAGCGAATCCAGACAACGTGTTTTACCTCGGCAAGGTATCACAATTGGCTGGTTCGAATGTTTTGATTTTAGATGCACCAGAAAATTGTCCAACAATTTCAACGGCCATTGGCTTTGATAGTCGTTATACTAATGGTCAACTAACTGGTCGTGTGATTCATTCAAATTGCCTTTCAGGCTAAAGATGATAATGATAAACTAATTGGTAAGTTAGTAAATGTTGCCGGTGTTGTGGCTCAAAATGATTAATGGCAAAGCAGATTATATGTTATGGACTTTTTGGCAAAATCACAGTCAATTAGCTGATTTTTTGAAAAGTACACAGTATCAGCAAATGATTAATTTGATGAAAAATCCTTACACCACAACTTATCAACGTGTTACAAGTGATTCGCAATTGTCCACTGAAGCATCAAATGAGAGATGTTGATCCTGAATGGTGGGGTTGATTATCTGGTGACATTCGTTTACACTTATCTTGAATTAAATAAAATATCTGGGGTGCCAATCGGCTGAGAAATACCCATTGAACTGATGACGTTAGTACGTACGAAGGGAGATATGTTTGCACAAGCTAGTGTTTTTTTAATGTTGATTACTGGCCGTGAACGCATCTTCTTGGAGTGGGTTCGCGGCCTTTTGTGTCCTACTATGGAGAAAACATGAACAACATTACAACAAATTAGAGAACATTTATGCCTCAAATCATGGCTGAGCCTTTTGTGAAAGCTTTGGCAGTAATTCATTAACTCAGCAGCAAGCTGATTATTATACAGCACAAGATGCAAGCTACATTGAAGCTTTTATGCCCATTGTGAATCAAATTGATGAATCATTACATTTAACCAGGCCGACAAGCGACGATGAAGGACAAGCACACCTTAGTCTAGTGGATGCTGTTGCCCCAAACCTTTGGATTTGGTGGGGCAATCTTATGTGAATCACATGCGTTCTGCAGCTCAAAAAGGTGCTATGGCAGCAATTATGGCAACCTTACTTGTGTAGAATCCTATTATTTTATAGCTAAAGCACTGGCACATCAAACAAACAATGGTTGCAGCAATATTACGCCAGTAAGCAATATCAAGATTTGGTAACCTATTACTGGCAGATCGTTGACCATTCAACGGTCAACTGGATGTCGCTATTTTTGAAAAATCATATCAATTTGAACTAAAATTTTGGCGGAATGCCTATGAAAAAGGGAGTCAATACTAATGACGATTAAAAAATGTACGGAACAATCACCGCTTGTTCTGACTTATGCTAACTTTGTTACCCCACAATTCGTAGCCAATGTCGTGAATGTTATTGGTGCTTCGCCCTTTTAGTAGGGGAAGTTACTGAATTTAATGATTTATGCCAAATTGCACATGCGTTGTCATTAATATTGGCACGCTTAAACCAATGAACTATCAGATATTGTAACGCTTTCAAAGGTCGCTACTAACTTAGATAAACCTGTTATCTTGGATCCAGTTGCTGTTGCAGTACCCTTTCGTAGTAAGGCCGTGCAGACTTTGATGCAAGAAGGGCATGTTGATATCATTCGAGGCAATGCAGCGGAGATAGCGTGGTTTGCCGATATTGATTTTGACAGTCAAGGCATTGATGCCACTGGTAGTGGAGATGTGATTGCCATCGCGCAATTAGCAGCAGAAAAGACTGGTGCCATAATTGCATTAAGTGGCGCCAAAGATGTTATTAGTGATGGTCATCATACTGCCGTCATTGAGACAGATGTGCCATTATTATCAAACTAATGTGGGTACTGGCGATGCCTTATCGTCTGTGATTGGCGCGTTTGTAGCCGAATCACTCACTGTGGAAAATGTCACGTACGCGATGGCAACTTTTAAGTTAGCTGGGCTCAAAGCCAGCCGTCAAATTACGACACCAGGTTTTTATAGTATGCAATTGCTAGATGACTTGCTGCAATTACAAGCGAGGAAAGTAGCGACGTTTATGATTGAAAGTGTGCAATATTTATGAGCAATGAAACACCACAAGTATTAACAATTGCTGGTGCTGATAGTAGTGGCGGTGCCGGTATTAGTGCTGATTTAAAAGACATTTGCTGCACAAGGTGTCTATGGTGCTAATGTATTTGTCGCTTTAACAGCGCAAAATACGTTGGGGTGTTCAAGATGTTTTTGATGACCCCACCTGATATGATTTGGTCACAAATGCAATCATCGCTGATGATTTAGCGATTAAAGCAACCAAAACTGGTATGCTCGGTAACGCAGAGACAGTAGCGCTTGTTGCCAAAGGCTTGCAAATTTTGATTTTGGTAAATATGTGTTAGATCCGGTAATGGTTGCGAAAGGTGGCGCAAAGTTGCTTAATCCTGATGCAGTGGCTGCCGTGAAAAGTTTATTGTTACCGCTGACAGAACTTGTAACGCCTAATATGCCAGAAGCTGAAATTTTAAGTGGTCAAGCGATTAATAATCGGCAAGACATGCAACGTGCAGCTAAGGCGATTCAAAAATTAGGCGCCAAAAATGTTTTATTGAAAGGAGGTCATGGGCAGTCATCACGTATTGAGGATTACGTCTTATTGGCTGATGGGACAGATTTCTGGTTGGCAAGTCAGCGGGCCCTTACGGCGCGTACCCACGCACTGGAGACCACTATTTCGGCAGCGATTACGGCACAATTAGCGCTTGGCAAAACTTTAGATGTGGCGATTTTGCATGGGAAAAGATACGTTGACGCCACAATTCGTGATGGCATTGCTGTTGGACACGGGCATGGGCCACTTAACCATGGGACCAAATTGGTGACAGAAGATACAGTTGAGGTACTTCATGACATTTAATCCGTTAATATTACGACGTTATTTTGTTTTAGGCACTCAAAATGTGGAAAACGAATCACAATTTTTGATATTTTAACAACCGCTTTGAAATATGGTATTACTGCTTTTCAATATCGTGAAAAAGGTGATGGCGCATTAAAAGGTGCTTGAAAAAATACCGTGTGGCAGAGCGTGTACGCGATTTAACACGCCAGTATCACGTGCCTCTAATCATCGATGATGATATCCCATTAGCTCACCAAATTCATGCTGATGGTGTACACTTTGGTCAAAAAGATGGTAATATTATTGAAAATGTTCGTGCTTGCAATGGCATGTTTGTTGGTGTTTTCCGTGACGACGCAAGATGATTTTCATCGTGTTAAGGGTGTATCGGGAATTTGATTACATTGGTGTTGGACCAATATTTGCGACGAAGACAAAAGCTGATGCTAATCCACCAATTGGTCTCGAAGGACTGAGCGATATTAAGCGCATTAGCCATTGGCCAATCGTCGCTATTGTGGTATTTCAAATGAAAATATAGATGATATTTATACGACTGGTATCAATGGCGTTGCTGTTATTAGCATGATTAGTGCAGCTGATAATGTCGCAGAGGCAGTGATAAAGTGGCAACAATATTCATAAAAATTAAAAGAGGCTCAACATGTTTAACACGTTGAGCCTCTTTAATCTGATTTTTACTTGACAAATTGTTCAGATAGCGACAAAAATTCATCAATATCTTTTTTTACCAAATCGGCACCAGCTTGCCAGAAATCTGGCTTAGTCAGATCAACACCTAAATGTTTTTGAGCTAATTCTTCTGATGTCATATTTGCTGTGTCACGAAGCAATGCAATATATTTATCCTCGAAATTATCACCATCTTTTTGTGCTTGTGCATAAATACCGGCTGAAAAGAGATAACCGAAAGTGTATGGAAAATTATAAAATGGGACTGAATCAATAAAGAAGTGCAACTTTGAAGACCAGAAATGTGGATGACGTGTATCTAGCATACCATCAAGGCACTTTTTTGTGCTTCATCCATCAATTCGTTCAGTCGTTGCGGGTGTGACAACGCCATTTTGACGTTCAGTATAGAAAGCATCTTCAAATAAGAAACGCGCATGAATGTTCAAAAACATGGAAATAGGATTAGTCATTTTAGCGTCTAATAAGACCACTTTTTCAGCGTCAGTCGTTGCTGCTTTTACGTTAGCGTCATTGACAATAAGTTCGGCGAAAGTTGAAGCTGTTTCAGCGACATTCATGGCATACGCATCACGCCAGAACGGCAAGTCATTAAGTTGTGCAGAATGAAAAGCGTGTCCAAACTCATGAGCAATCGTTGCGGCATCATTGACTGATCCAGTATAAGTTAGAAAAAGCGTGATTCATGTAAATCAGGGACAGATTCCATGTAACCGCCCCGGTTGTTTGCCAGGGCGGTTTTCAGATTCAATCCAATTATTTTCAAATGCCATTTTGGAAAAAATCAGCCATTTTAGGTGAAAACTTACCGAATTGCGTGATAATAAATTGTGCTGCTTCATCGTAAGAGACTTCTTTAGGGCTGTAGTCACCGATGTTTGTGAGCGGGGCAACTTGATCTTGCCAACCTAATTGCGAGAGGCCAAGCAAGGCTTTTTTACGCTCAAAGTAGGGCTTGAACATGCCTTTGTTGTTGTCAACAACTTGCCACATCGCCTTTAAGGTTTCTTCAGACATGCGATTCATTTCCAAAGGTTGCTCTAAATAATTTTGACGTTGATGTGCTTTCTGATTAGTTAATCGGAATCCAGCCAAATGATTCAGCGTGTCAGCAGTGAGATTTTCTGCATTACCCCACATTTTCTCATAATTAGCCATAATATTGGCACGCGTCTCATTATTTGGTTCACCATCTAGCATATTAAGCGCTTGACCAGCGGAAATTTGTCGTGTTTTGCCCGTTTCGTCAGTGTAATTCATTGAGAGTGAAGCCGAAATAGTGTCATAGTGTTGAGACCATGCTTGCTGACCATCAAGATCAAATTGATTGATCAACGACTCAGTGCTGTCATCCAAAAGACGCTTGGCATCCGTACGTAGCTCTGTCAAATAGAAAGCAATCGGTGATAAGCGTTGTGTTTTAATGGCTGTAGCAAAGGTCGCATCATCTAATTGTAACAACAGCTTTTGGAAGCGGTTGAGTGGCGTTGAAAAAGCAACCCACAAGTTACCTAATTTATCAAAATGAGGTGCATAAACACTATTACCATAATCAACAGATGACCAACCATTAACAAAAATACCAGCTGTGCCAATACCGGCACTAATTGTTTGTGCTAATCAGCTAAGTTAGCTAATTGGTCAAAATCTTTATCTTCAGATGCGCGGTATGCGTCAACTTTTGTCGCGAAGTCTTGTGTTTGAGAAGTGATGAGATCGTATTTTTGAGTGAGCTGCGGTGATGTGATGCCACCCGGGAAAATACTTTCTAAATCCCAAGTTTGTGAATAAGACATGATAGAATACCTCAATTTATTTTTATCGTTACCTTATGATAACATTGTTTGAAAAAATTGGATATATGAGATTATGAGGAGAACAACATTGCAATTTTTGAAAGGATTCAAAATAGGAGGAATCAACATATTTGCCCCCTATACAATTAGTTGTAAAATAAAAAGATTGAATTCGAGGAGAATGTGAGTATGAGAAGTGTCTATAAGTGGTTAATTGGTCTGGTAACCGTAGTCCTGCTGATATTATTATCAGCGGCGATGTATTTTTTTCATGTTGCAGAAGTCCGCAATCCCGCTGCAAATAAACCAGATGCACTTAGACCAAAATCCAGTCCTGTTTATAATTTATGAGCACACGTTTTTAGCACGTCATAAAGCAACTTGGACGCAAAAATTCGGATGGGCTGACACTCGATGCTTGGTATGTGACAGCTAGTCGGCCAACAAATAAAACCGCAATTTTGGCACATGGTTGGCATAATAATAAAACAACGATGGCCATCTACGGCGAACTATTTCACGATCTTGGCTATAATGTGTTAATTCCAGATAATCGTGCACATGGTGATTCACAAGGAAAATTAATTGGATATGGTTGGACAGATCGTCGTGATTATATGGGTTGGATTAATCAGGTTCTGAAAAAAAATGGGCAGCAATCTGATATTGTTATGTATGGCATGAGCATGGGTGCAGCAACTGTTGTTAATGTTTCTGGTGAACATGATTTGCCAAAACAAGTGAAAGCGTTTATCGAAGATTCGTCATACACTAGCGTTTTGGCAGAAGTGAAACACGAGGCTGGAGATATGTACGGGCTACCTTGGTTTTCCTATTGTTAACATTGTCTCTGGCATTTCCAAAGTACGAGCTGGATACTCATATAGTGAGGCTAGTCCATTGAAGCAGGTCGCGAAAAATAAACGACCAATGTTGTTTATTCATGGTGACAAAGATACGTTTGTACCAACACGTATGGTCTATCAGCTTTACGCGGCAACAAAGGGGCCAAAAGAGCTTTGGGTGACGAGTGGTTCAAAACATGTGCAAAGTTTTCCAGATCATCCCGTAGCTTATCGACAAAAAGTGACCAACTTTTTGAATCAGTATGACAAATAAAAACACAGCTGTTGTTCATAACAGTTGTGTTTTTATTTTGCATCTTTAGGGTCAACGCCGTATAACTCAATGTGATAACCAGAAATATTGAGACCGCTTGCCTTACGAGCCGCGTCAATTAATGGCTGCACGTTAAAATTATTAGCATCAATAATCTCGTGTGTTTCTTGTTTATGATGTGATAGTGTGGTTTGCCATATAATCAAAGTGGCGTTTATCATCGTTCACGTCGATAACAACGACTAAACCAGTTTCTATTAATTTTTCGAGCGTATTATAAACGGTGGCTAAACTAATTGATTGCAAGTCAGCGTGGATCATTTCAGCTGTCGGATGGGTTTTGTGAGACATCAGATAGTCTAAAATAATCATACGCTGAGACGTTGCTTTTAGTCCACGTTCTTGCAACATGTTGCGCAATTTTTGATCAGGCGTCAGCATCTCCATTTAATATGACCTCATTATATCACGTCTAAAATATTCTACCAAGAAACTTGAATTGTGATAAAAAGAGCGTTATGATGTTATTATATTAGAATGATTCTAAAATCGAGGGGGAATAAAATGTCGGAAAAGCAGAGTTTGATGCAACGTAACAATGTCATTCGTGCTGCAGTGATGGGCGCCAATGATGGCATCTTGTCAGTATCAGGAATTATATTGGGTGTTGCTGGCGCCACCAGTCATACTGGAACAATTCTTTTAGCAGGTTTTGCCGGTACTTTAGCCGGAACGGTTTCCATGGCAATGGGAGAATATGTGTCCGTGAGTTCACAACATGATGCACAAGAAAAAGTGCGACGAGAACAATCATTAGCGTTGGAACAAAATTTTGAAGGTGAGTTCAACTTTGTTCAAAAGAAATATGAAGATAATGGTATTTCTGAGCAGCTTGCAATGCAAGCAACTCGTGAAATGATGACTAAGGAGCCACTTGTAACCACAGTTCGTGAACGATTTGGTTTCTCATTAGATAATGAATTGAGTGCCAAAGATGCGGCATTAGCTTCATTAATTAGTTTTCCAGTTGGGTCTATTTTGCCGATGTTAGCAATGTATTTGTCACCTAAAAGCAGTCGTGAATGGTTGACTTTTTTCGCCGTTGCTATTGCCTTAGCATTAACAGGCTATGTCGCTGCACATTTGAATGGTGCTGATAAAAGACATGCTGCTGTGCGTAATGTGTTAGCAGGTATATTTACGATGGTTGTGACATTTGCCATTGGTAGTTTATTTCGATAAAAGGGGGACACAATGTCAGAGCAAAGAAATAATAAAAGTATGACAATGGATGAGCGACTAAACGCGATTCGTGCAGGGGTTCTTGGGGCTAATGATGGCGTTTTAACCGTTGTTGGTGTGTTATTTTCAGTCGCAGCCGCCACGACTAATCATTTTGCGATATTTATTGCTGGTTTAGCAGATTTGTTAGCCTGTGCTTTATCAATGGCTTCAGGCGAATATGCGTCAGTTAGTTCGCAATCTGATAGTGAAAAAGTCGTCGTTGCACGTGAAAAAAAGTTATTACATGATGATTTTGAAGGACAACGAAGAAGCGTGGCAGATTTTTATGTTGAGCGTGGGGTATCTCAAAATACAGCGCTAGCGATTGCAGATGAACTATTAGTTAAAAAACCACTCGAAACAGTTTTGAGTGTTAAATACGATTTGACGTTGGGACATTATATGAATCCTTGGTCAGCAGCGTGGTCGTCACTATTTAGTGCTGCGATTGGGGGCGTTTTCCCATTAGCTGCCTTAATATTGGTCACAGGACGATATCAATTTGTTGCTACAATTGGCGCAACAGTTGTGGCGGTTTGCGTTAACTGGATTTTTGAGTGCCAAAATTTCTAATGGTCTTGTTAAGCGTGCCGTTATCCGAAATATTATTATTGGTCTTGTAACAGTTGCCATTTCACTTTGGTATTGGAAAATTGTTTTGATATAGACTTGCTCATGGGGCTTGATATTTGAGATAATGGGACCATGAATAACAAAATGAAGCAAACATGGCGTGTGATCGATGCGCGTTTTAAATTATCCACCTTAGGCGAGTTTTTTTCGCGATCACAAATCGGTTACGTTGGTCCGACTTTTGCTTATTATGCTTTGTTAACAGTGTTTCCAATATTGATGGGGGCAGCAATGATTGTCTCCTTTACGAGTATTAGTACAGCAGATTTATTGACTGCCATGCGCAATATGCTACCAAAAAATATTGAAAATATCGTGATTCCAATTATGCAGTCAGTTTTGGCGTCAAAAAGTGCCTCATTACTTTCGTTTACTGTTATCTTCACCATTTGGTCAATTTCTCGCGTGATTGCTGTATTCCGTAAGTCTTTCAATGCCATTGCTGATGTTGATGAACGTTTTAATAACATGTTGACACGTTTGTTTTCATTTCTATGGTTACTTGTGATTATTGCAGCGTTCGCTTTATTGATGATTGGGAGTAACGTTCTAACGATTGCTATGCAGCACTTGCCGCATACGCAATGGACCAGCTTTTTGCAACACCAAACACGTTGGTTTATTTGGTTGGGGATGTGGTTAGCTTTAACCATGATGAACTTTTTGTTACCCACTAAATATGCTAGAGCGCCTTTGCGATTTGTCGTGATTGGCAGTTTCATAGAATTATTGATGCTAAATGCTTTGAACAAAGGGTTTACCAT
The DNA here is from genome assembly GCA_019321725.1 of Paulownia fortunei. NCBI lineage: Eukaryota > Viridiplantae > Streptophyta > Magnoliopsida > Lamiales > Paulowniaceae > Paulownia > Paulownia fortunei. Next base: position 34,146 of record JAGSPU010001444.1, on the reverse strand, counting down.
CTATGCTAAGATTGCGATTGGGAAATATGACTTCTATCAATCCGTGAGTTCTATGATTGTACTGTTGATTTGGTTAAATTTGATTGCAACAATTTTAGTATTGGGATATGTAATTATAAAGTGGATAGCTGAGATAAAATGGGGGAAAGATCTTGTTTCAAGACAGTGATTTTGATGTTTTTAATGATGAAACGTTAGCAGGACGAATGGCCAAAATCAAGACGATTATTGATCCAAAATTTGTTGAATTTGCTGACATAGCTTTACCAATTTTGCAAGAAGATGGACAAGAATGGTATGCACATGTCGCAAAACATTTGCGGCGAACTACCTATGCGCCGGATAATACATGGGTGGCTTTTGCGCCCAATCGACGCGGGTATAAAATGTTGCCGCACTTTGAGCTGGGTATGTGGGCTGATCATATTTATTTTTATTTGGCGATTGAAGAAAATATGAAGCCAAAACAAACTGCTGACATTGTCAATAAAATGACAGCAGTGACTGATATGGTTTTATCTTTACCAGCCAGTTATCGGCTTAGTCCTGACCACATGGTCAATGAAACAGTGCCCCTGTCAGACTATTCACACTTAGTTAAACGGTATCAAGAGGTTAAACATAGTGAGGTTTTGATTGGCGTTGTGATACCAAGAGGTGATCAACGCGTGGGCACTGAAAGCCTAGTGGTGGCATTAAGCGATGCTCTAAGAACATTAAAACTAATTTATGAACAACTCGTTTAAAAAAAGAACTTCACTGAAGTCCTTTTTTTTAGCCGCCAATGGCGTCAAATTGATTGTTTTCTTGCAGCTGTAGAGTTTGTGCTTGGTTAATTTCAGTATATAAGACACTTGCCATTGACGTTGGAATAAAGCCATCTGTGACACCCTGTTGCACAAAATCATATTCAAATTGAAATGCTTGGATGTATAAGCTGTTGTCAACTTGTGTTGTTTGTTGGCGGTAATCACGTTTGATGGCACTGAAGAAGCGATTCATTGTTTCGCGAGTCATATAGATATAGTCGTTGTCGCTTCGTTTATTATCGAGTCGTTCTCTTAACAAATCATCTAAATGTTTGTCTGTGGCAGTGATTACATCCTCATTTAAGCGCAACATTTCTTTTCTTGTATTAGTCCATTTTTCAACGCTTTCTGCAAATTTGGGGTCACTAGCAAGCTTTGTTTTTCGTATTCGGTCACGTTGCGCTTTGGTAATTGCACCATTAGCTAAGTGCCAAGCAGATTGTCTCATAAAGCGCTTCAAAGTATGCTTCAAATGATGACTGAAATGTCCCATTGGTTTTTGACCATTATTAAATGAATAAGTCAGTATTTTTGTATAAGCGTTGATGGTAGTCAAGCTATATGTTGCAGAGGCATAATCACCATGCACATAAGCTATCATAAAATCCTGCGTGTCAGCAATTAAATCAATAAATTCAGATGATTGACGTTTCCTATCATCCATCATAAAACAGTTTATTTTTTGTGATTGTAATTGTGCTGATAGCACTTCACGTGTGCTATGGTCAGTGACAGTATCTAAAATTTTGAGTGAGGCATAATCGACCATCTTATCACGGATATGAATTAAATCACTATCGGAATAAGCTTCTACTTTTTTTTGGCAAACTAAGTGGTAATACAATTGCACTGATCAGCATGCTGAGTAAAATGACGATGGTGGCAACAATGATGAGCTCTTCACGATATGGGAAAGCACGTCCGCCAATTTGATAAGGTAATGAGAAAGCCATCGCTAGAGTCACAGTACCATGAACACCACTGATAGCAAAAATTTGGGCATAAAAACGATGATTTTGATCATTACGATCACCAAAGAATGAAGGAAGTGTCTGACGATGACGACGTGAGCGGTTGTTACGATCATCGTCACGTAAAGCCCAAAAGTATCGCAATACAAGCATAACGACATAAATTAAAAGACTTAGCGCAGCTAGTTGGAGTGTACCAGACACCCCAATCTTAGTCATGGCTGACCAAACAGTTGGTAAGGAAATACCTAAAATTAAAAAGACAATATCGTTTAAAACATCAGCAATGGTACCCCAAATAGTTCGTGAAGTCAGCTGAACACTTGTTGAAGTTAGTCGCAAACGACTTGATTCCCAGTTGTGGACCATGCCAGTGGCCACGACCGCTAAAATACCAGATGTGCCTAAGTGTTCAGCTAATAAATAGACAGCAAACGGTGTTAATAAGCTGATGGGGATGATGGTCGTTTCAGGATTAGAGGCGCGTTGTTGCAAATTGACACGCAATGCCACAATTAAAAGCCCAGAAATAGTGCCAATGACAACCCCGCCAAAAGCGACAAAAAAGAAGTGTTCCAGACCGTTAAGCACCGAAAAAGTGCCTTTTGAGAGCACGGACAAGGATAAATCTAACATGACTAAGCCTGTGGCGTCGTTAAAAAAGTGATTCCAATTCTAATGCTTCACCGACGCCCTCAGGCATATCAGTACCGGCAGTTAGCGATTTGACGGCAACAGCGTCAGTAGGTGTCACGATGGCAGCTAATGTAATGGCTAGTGGCAGTGTCCAAGCTACTTCAACGTGATTGGTAATCATACCAACCACTAAGGCCGTTACTACGGCCAGAACGACCGACAACGTCCAAATACCACCAAATCGCTTTTTAATTTTGGAAAATGATTGTTTTTGACCGTCAATAAACATAATCGGGGCAATAATCATTAACATAAAAAATTCGGGTTCTAATTCAAAATTATTAAAAATTGGTGTAAATGACATAGCAACACCAACAATGATTAGAATGAATGCTTCAGGTATTTTTGGAATGAAGTCTTTAATAATATTAGTGGCAATAACGCCAATGAGCAGTAGCGAAAGGGTATAGAGTGTTTCCATTTGAATCCTCATTAATAAGTGTTAGTAATCATGAAATTAATGTATGTGGCGTGCAATGCTTAAAACCACATGATTCAATTTTAACACTAGTCGATTATTTTCGCCGTATTTACCAATAAAGGCTGTTATCTGACAATGTATGGTAAAGTCATTCTGATTGACAAATTAAAGAGAGTCACGCATTTGAATTTCGGATGGGATACGAGTATTTTTTGGTGGTGTGGCTTGACCGTTAACACTTGATAATAATTGCTCTGCTGCGACACGGCCAATTTCTTGGGGATTTTGTGAACACTGATGAAATTGCCGGCGTGATCATATCGGCAAATTGGTCGTCATCATAGCCAATTAAACCGACATCTTCAGGAATATTGAGTGAACGTGCTTTGGCAAAAACGCACGGCAGACCAAAGCACTTGCCCATTGAGTGCAAAAATGGCTGGATGTTGGTGCTGTTTGATTTCCGCATGTAATAAGGATTGCCAATCGCTGCCATCAATTTCAATTAGTTTGACGGTGATACCACTACCAGTTAAGCCAGCTTCTAAACCGTTATAACGATTCATTCGGCTAGATACGCCATTGATGTGGTTGGCCAAAACAAGAATAGCATCGTAGGATTTCGTTTTGAAAATTTTAGCTAATTCGACTGATTTTTGAAAATTATCAGACACGACAGCAGGCCAAGCGAAGGGCTCAGTGTAACGATCTACTTGGACTACTGGTGTTTTTTCGGCGACAAGCAACTGATAATGTTCAGGTTGATGAACAAGTGGTTGCAAAATGATGCCATCGACTTGTTCAGTCATCATTTTTTCAAGGTTACTTAATTCTCGCGCAACACTATTATCGGCGTCCATAATCAAGACCTGATAATGTGTTTTTTGAAAATATTCGCCAATGCCTTTGAGCAAACGTGATGTGTACATATTAGAAATATCAGCGACTGAAACGCCAATTAAAAAAGAGTGATGCGTTTTTAGGGCTTGCGCTTGACGATTGGGCCGATAATCGAGTTTATCAATTGTTTCCTCGATACGCGCTTTTGTTATTGCCTGACATATTATCAAATTTACCATTCAAATAACGCGAAATGGTGGTTTTTGATACCCCTGCTTGGGTGGCAATATCATTAATTGTGACTTTTTTATCCATAAAAACATTATACGACAAATTGAAATTGGGGGTTGACAAATATTTGAAAGCGTTTACAATATATTTGTAAACCGGTTTCCGAAAACGATAAACTAAAAAGGACACTAAGATGGCTAAAGAACAAATGCACATTGATCCAGAAAAATTTGCCTTGAGATTCATTGAATCGTTCAACTTCGATTTTAATGCAAAGGAATTAGAGAGTATGGCCAAAAAGAATTGGCTGCCTACTTATCGGCGTACTTCCTTGTTGAAAAATTCAATAGGATTGAAAGTGAAAATTTTGATAAAAACGATACTAATAATTTGTCTGATTTAGGATTTGACGAATTATTAGAACATGTAAAAGATTTAAACCAGTATTAAGGAGTTAATCATGAAAAATCTCAAATCGTCTTGAACCATTTGGTGTTTGCTAAAGATCATGACAATGGCATGCAGCAATTAGATATGTTAAAAAAAGTGGTCGCATTGGGCGTTCAGTCAGCTGAATTACGTCGTGAATATTTTGATGACATTGCCGCTGAAACGCCAGCTATTGCTGATTACGCAAAAGCACATCAATTACGTTTATTTTATTCGGTGCCGGATGAAGTCTTTGTTAATCATCGTATCAATCCAAAATTGGAACAATATTATGATGAGGCTGCGCAACTTGGCGTTAGCGTGATCAAATTTAATACAGGTGATTTTGATACATTGTTACCTGAAGATATTCAACAACTCAATGCTTTATTAAATCGTGGTATTGAAACCAATATTGAAAATGACCAAACACAGGTATCAGGTAAAATTGATGCCATTAAAGCATTTATGACTGCTGCAAAAGCAGCTAAGCTCGACATAGGCTATGTCTATGATATGGGTAATTGGCGTTATGTCGGCGAAGATGAAGTTGTCGCAGCGAAAGCACTTGCACCTTACGTTCGCTACATTCATGTGAAAGATGATAAGGGTAGTGGGGATAATCTTGTGACAGTGCCTTTAAATGACGGGGATATCAATTGGCAAGCAATCTTGACGATTTTGCCACAAGACGTACCAGTTGCAGTTGAGTATCCAACTGCTAGCGAGCAAGTCATCATTGATGGTGTGCAGGCACTAGAAGCGTATAACTGAGGCAAATCATGACTAACATTATTATTAGTATCCTATTGTTACTGACATTTGTCGGGTTCATTTATTACATTGTGAAGGGTGGCAATCTTGTGATTGGCTTCTTCGTGATGGCATTACTTTGGTCAGTTATTGGCTTGGTGCCGTTCAATAAAGTCATTCAAGACGTTATTGCAACACCAGCGTTAAATTATGGTCCGACGATTATATATATTGTTTTTGGTTCTTGGTTTGGGCGAGTGTTGGTGGATTCAGGCATTGCCGGGTCAATTTCGGCTCAGACAGAAAAAGTTGGTCGAAAAGCACCGATATTAGCTGCTATTTTGGTGGTATTGGTCACAGCGTTGATTTTCTCATCTGCTTATGGTGTTGGATCAGTAATCGCAATTGGTGTTATTTTAATTCCAATTTTGTTATCAATCGGCGTTCCCAAAAAGGTCGCTATACCAGCATTTACCATGGCAATTGGTGCGCCAATGTACATTAACGTGGTGTTATTTAATCAAATTAAGGCTTTCTTCCCATCTGTTAGTTTCTCGGGTAAGTATCTGATATTTGGTTTAGCAGCGATGAGTGTTCAATTGATTGGTGTGATCATCTTCATTTTGATTAATAGTAAAAGTATTAAAAATGGCAAAATTGAAACGATTGCCGCCAATAATCAAGCTGATTTTAAAAAGACGCATCCAATTACTTTCATTGTGCCAGTCTTACCAGTTGCATTAAATATGTTTTTCCACTGGGATGCAATTCCTGCATTGTTATTGGCAACCATTATTGCTTTGCTTTTGACGGGCCAGATGAAATCTTATAAAGGTCTGGTTGAATTTATTAACAAAACAGTGTCCCAAGCCATTAATGATATCTCAGGGCTGATTATCTTTTTGATGGCACTGGTGATGTTTGCGGGTGCTGCCACAATGAATGTGCCTCACTTTAAAAGCATTATCGAAGTTATCTTGCCAAGTAGTCCACTTGTGTTGGCGATTGCAGTTGGTATTCTAGCACCATTGGCATTATTCCGTGGGCCTTTGCATGTTTGGGGTGCCGGTGCCGCAACTGCTGCGGTTTTGGCCGCTACCGGTACATTCCAACCAATTTTCTTATTGCCATTGCTATATACAGCAAGCATCATGGCGGTTTCAATTGATTTAACACAATCATGGAACACATGGGCGTTGACATATTCAAAGTTAGAAACCAAAGAATTTTTGAAGATGGGCATTCCTGTTATGTGGGCAGTTTCAATTGTCAATGAACTGCTAGTATTTGCTTTCTTCGGTCACTAAAAACAAAAGTTTAAGGAGTAAAATAATGAGTGAAATTTTGACATTAGGTGAACCAATTGTAACCTTTACATCAACTGACTTGAATGCGGGACTAGTTGATAGTATTAACTATTATAAGTTTTTAGGTGGCGCTGAGTTAAATGTGATGATTGGTGCGACACGTCTGGGCCATTCAACTGAATATATTTCTCAAGTGGGTGCTGATCCGTTGGGTCAATTTGCAGTAAAAGAAATTGCCAAGTATCATGTAGGTAATCATTATATTTCAACAGATGACCATAACTGGACTGCCTTCCAATTGAAAGAGTTAGTTGATAAAGGTGATCCTTCAACATTTAACTTTAGGCGTAATTCTGCTGCTGCTCACTTTGACAAATCAAACATTGATCACATTGATTTTGATGGTGTTAAAATTGCACATTTATCAGGTATTTTTCCTGCTATTTCTGATCAAGCGCGAGAAGCATTTCGTTACTTTGCCGAACAATTAATTCAACGTGGTATTCGGACAACATTTGACCCTAATTTAAGGCCTGCTTTGTGGGAATCACAAGAAAAAATGATTACAACGATTAACGATTTGGCAAAGTATGGCGAAATTGTTTTACCAGGCATTAACGAAGGTGAAATTTTAATGGGCTCGCGTGATCCAGAAAAAATTGCTGATTTCTATTTGGCAAATAGTGAACGCACGCAAACGGTTGTTGTTAAACTTGGTCCTGAAGGCGCATACGTCAAAAATAAAGCGGGTGATAGTTACACAGTTCAGGGATTCAAAGTTGAAAAAGTAGTGGATACAGTTGGCGCTGGCGATGGGTTTGCATTGGGACTCATTACTGGCTTGATTGAAGGTTTGACAATGGCACAAGCAGTTGAACGTGGTAACGCCGTTGGTGCATTGCAAGTTCAAACAACAGGCGACAATGACGGCTACCCAACCCCAGAACAATTGGCAAGTTATTTAGCAAAAGAACAGAAAGAGGCATAAACATGACAGAACAAATTTATTTACCAGATGATATTCCTGCAGTAGGTAAAAAAATACTAACTGACGCTGGATTTGAAGTGGTTGTTGGCACTGGACGTGCCCGTGAAACGATGAAAACCGAAGGCGCTAACGCAAGTGCTGTCTTGATTGGTACGCAACCATTTGATGGTGACATTATGGATGACATGCCAAACTTAAAAGTGATTGCGCGTAATGGGGTTGGTTATGACGCTGTTGACGTTGATGCTGCTACAAAGCGCGGCATTTATGTGGTCAACACGCCAAAAGCTCTGTCAGGTTCAGTAGCTGAGACAGCCGTGTCAGAGCTGTTAGCTATCAGTAAAAACCTCTATCAAGATGCTAAAGCCATTCACGATGATAATTGGAATTATCGTAAGTCACATCCTGGCCGCGATATTGAAGGCAAGACGGTTGGTATTTTAGGTTTTGGTCGAATTGGTCAACAAGTTGCAAAAAAGTTAAGCGGCTTTGATGTTAAAGTTATTGCTTATGATCCATTTGCTAAATCAACTGATAGCGTATCAATTGTTGATCGTGATACTATTTTCAAGACAGCAGATTATGTGATGGTGCATTTACCAGCTTTGCCAGAAACAGAGCATTCAATTGGCGCAGCCGAGTTCAAAATGATGAAAAATGACGCGTACTTGATTAACATGGCACGTGGCGTCATTATCGTCGAATCAGATCTTGTGGCAGCACTTAAAAATAATGAAATTGCCGGTGCAGCATTAGATGTTTTTGAAGAAGAGCCTTTGCCAGTAACCAACCCATTGGTTAGCTTAGAAAATGTTTTGCTGACACCACACATTGCTTCCAATACAATTGAAACAAAAGCACGTATGGCAGTTGATGCTACCAATGATATTGTTCGGGTGCTTAAAGGCGAACAGCCAGAAGCAGCTGTTAACCATCTAGAAGCATAACCATTGTTTTGACGTCCCGCTTTGGGACGTTTTTTATTTTAAAAGCGTATAATGGAATTATTCTAACAATTGATAGGAGATATTATGGCTGAATTGACACGATTTTATAATACATTCCAACCAAAACATTATGAAATCTATTTGGATATTGATCGAGAATCGAAGCGAATCAGTGGTAAAACTACAATTACTGGAACTGCTAAATCGGAAACGATTGCGATTCATCAAAAGGATTTGATGATTAGTGCGGTCCAAGCGGACGAGCAAGACGTGACGTTTATGGTAGATCGTGACGCAGACGCTATTCGGATTGAATTACCTAAGTCAGGTGAAACAAAGGTTACCATTACTTATACAACAGTTTTGACTGATACGATGATGGTATTTATCCCTCATATTATGAAGTTGATGGTGAGAAAAAGCAGATCATTGGCACGCAATTTGAAACCAATTTTGCCAGACAGGCTTTTCCAAGTATTGATGAACCAGAAGCCAAAGCAACTTTTGATTTAGCCATTAAGTTTGATGAACAACCAGGCGAAACTATCTTGGCGAACATGCCTGAAGTGCGTGAAGCAAATGGCGTACACTATTTTGATACAACAGTGCGCATGTCAACATATTTAGTTGTCTTTGCTTTTGGTGATTTGCAAAAGAAAGAGACCAAAACGACGAGCGGTGTTCAAATTGGGGTGTTTGCAACCAAGCACATCAGGCTAAGGAACTTGATTTTGCACTAGATATTGCAAAGCGCTCAATCGAATTTTATGAAGACTTTTACCAAACGCCTTATCCATTGCCACATTCATGGCAACTTGCGTTGCCTGATTTTTCAGCGGGTGCAATGGAAAACTGGGGCTTAGTAACCTATCGTGAGGCATACTTATTGCTTGATCCTGACAACACAGCGCTAGATACCAAGCAGGTAGTAGCAACTGTGATTGCCCATGAGTTGGCGCATCAATGGTTTGGTGATTTGGTTACGATGAAGTGGTGGGATGATTTGTGGCTAAATGAAAGTTTTGCCAATATGATGGAGTATGTCGCCATCGATGCTTTGGAACCTGATTGGCACATTTGGGAAAGTTTCCAAACAGCTGATGCACCAGCTGCCTTACAACGAGATGCGACTGATGGCGTGCAATCAGTCCATGTCCAAGTTGAACATCCTGCAGAAATTGATGCACTGTTTGACGGGGCAATTGTTTATGCTAAAGGTGCGCGCATGCTCGTCATGGTGCGTGCGTTGATTGGGGATGAGGCGCTTCGTTCTGGCTTGAAAGCTTATTTTGCTGCGCATCAATTTGGCAATGCTACTGGAGCTGACTTATGGGCTGCATTGGGGCAAGCCTCTGGCATTGATGTGAGTGCTATCATGACTTCTTGGTTGGAACAGCCTGGTTATCCGGTTGTTACTGCAGCTGTGGTTGATGGGCAATTGACACTTTCACAACAACAGTTCTTTATTGGCGATGGCAAAGAGGTTGGCCGTCAATGGGCCATTCCATTGAACAGTAATTACGATGCCGTACCCGCTATTTTCAAAGATCAGTCAGTGACGATTGGTAATTATGAAGCATTAAGAGAACAGTTTGGTGCACCATTCCGTTTGAACGTGGTAATAATTCTCATTTTATTGTTAAATATGATGAGACATTGTTACAAGATATTTTAAGTCAATCAGATCAGCTAGATGCGATTTCACAATTACAAATTTTACAAGATTTGAGATTATTAGCTGAAGGGCGACAAATTTCTTATGCACAATTAGTGCCATTACTAGGTCGTTTTGCAAATAGCCATTCAGCTGTTGTGACAGCGGCACTTTACCGCGTTGCAGTGAATTTGAAAAAGTTCGTGACCGCTCATTCAGATGAAGAAAAGGCTTTGAAAGGGTTGTATGACCAACTGAGTCAAGATCAATTAGCACGTTTAGGCTGGCAAGATATTGATGGTGAGTCAAATGACGATCAACTGTCTCGTCCATATATTATCAGTGCAGCTTTGTATGCTGAAAATCCAGCTGCAATTGCAGCGGCGCATGATATATTTATGACCCATGAAAATGATTTGACGAGCCTTTCTGCTGGTACACGTGTCTTCATTTTGGCAAATGAAATGAAACAATTTGGGTCTGCAGATTTGTTTAATCAGTTACTGGCTGAGTATCACGCTACTTCTGATGCAAGCTATCAGTCTGATTTGCGTGCAGCCATCACTAGCATAACTGATAAGGCGCTGATTGAACAACTAGTTGGCAAATTTGAAGATGCCGACACAATTAAGCCACAAGATTTGCGTGGTTGGTTCTATGGGCTGTTGGCTAACGAAGATGGACAACAAGCCGCTTGGGATTGGGTGCGTGAAGACTGGCAGTGGTTAGAAGATACAGTGGGTGGCGATATGGAGTTTACGACCTATATCACTGTCATTGCGAATGTTTTCAAGACACAAACTCGCCTTGATGAATTTACAGCTTTCTTTGAACCAAAATTAGATACGCCGGGATTGACGCGTGAAATTAAAATGGATACAAGTGTGATTACAAGTCGTGTAGCGCTTGTTGCAGCTGAGAAAGATGCTGTCAACGCAGCAATTGCTGAAGTGACACAATAAAAAATATTTATACCTGAGTGACCTTGATAGTTTGCAGAACTATCAAGGTTTTTTTAACCAAGTATTCAACGCCAAAAAAATTGCAATTGTGATACGATTAGCGATAAAATATAAGTGTATTGAAAGCGTTTCCAATTTGAAAGGAGATTAGCATGTATTATAGTAATGGTAATTATGAGGCATTTGCCACACCACGAAAGCCAAAGGGGGTCGATCAAAAGTCAGCGTATATTGTTGGTTCCGGATTGGCGGGGTTGTCGGCTGCGGTATTTTTGATTAGAGATGGTCAAATGAAAGGTGAGGCAATTCATATTTTAGAAGAACTACCATTAGCTGGTGGTTCATTAGATGGCATAGCACGCCCAAACGTGGGATTCGTAACGCGTGGCGGTCGTGAAATGGAAAATCATTTTGAGTGCTTATGGGATTTGTATCGATCAATTCCATCACTTGAAATTCCGGGTGCTTCATATCTTGATGAATATTATTGGTTAGACAAAGATGATCCCAATTCTTCAAATTGCCGATTGATTTACGATCGCGGTAATCGTGTGCCAGATGACGGCGACTATACTTTGGGTAAATCATCACAAGAAATTATCAAACTGATTATGACACCAGAAGCCAAGCTGGGTACGCAAACGATTGACGATTACTTCTCAGATGCTTTCTTTGAAAGCAATTTTTGGACTTACTGGGCAACGATGTTCGCCTTTGAAAAATGGCATTCTGCTGTTGAAATGCGTCGCTATGCCATGCGCTTTATTCACCATATTGATGGATTACCAGATTTTTCAGCTTTGAAATTCAATAAATACAATCAATATGACTCGATGGTTTTGCCCTTGATTCATTACTTAGAGGATCATGGTGTTGATGTACAATTTGATACCACGGTCGATAACATTATTGTGGATTTGATAATGGTCAAAAGGTGGCTAAATCACTAGAATTAACCGTTAGCGGGCAACACGAAACAAGACCATTAACTGCCAATGATTTGGTGTTTGTAACCAACGGATCTATCACCGAAAGTACAAATTATGGCAGCCACTTTGAACCAGCACCAGTAACCAATGAGCCGGGTGGTTCATGGCAATTATGGGAAAATTTGGCGGCACAATCTGATGAATTTGGTCATCCAGCGGTCTTTTACCAAGATTTACCTGCAAAAAGTTGGTTTGTGTCAGCGACCGCCACAATTGAAAATACAGAAATTGATCCCTATATTGAACGTTTGACGAAACGTGATTTGCATGATGGTAAAAATCAATACTGGCGGCATTATTACAATTACAGATTCTAATTGGTTAATGAGTTTTGCTGTACATCGTCAGCCTCATTTCAAAACACAAAAGCCAAATGAAACAAACTTCTGGATTTATGGCTTGTATTCCGATGTGCCCGGCAACTATGTGAAAAAGACGATTGTTGATTGCTCCGGTGAAGAAATTACGCAAGAATTACTTTATCATCTTGGCGTACCAGAAAGTAAAATTCAGCAATTATCCAAGCAAGAGTCGATTAATACAGTGCCGGTTTACATGCCGTTTATCACAAGTTACTTCATGCCACGTGTTATGGGTGATCGACCAAAAGTCATTCCTGACGGATCGGTTAATTTGGCATTCATTGGTACTTTGCGGAGTCGCCATCACGCGATACAGTGTTTACGACTGAATACTCAGTCCGCACAGCAATGGAAGCCGTGTATAGTCTGCTAGATGTTGAACGCGGTGTGCCGGAAGTGTTTAATTCAATTTATGATATTCGTGAATTATTACGCGCCATGTATTATATGAACGACAAAAAAGCTATTACGGATATGGATTTGCCAATTCCTAAGTTAATTCAAAAAGTTGGTATGAAAAAAATTAAAGGGACATGGTTAGAAGAGTTGCTTGTTGAAGCACACTTGATGTAGTGATAACCTTTATTGTTGCGCTAATATTGCGGGAACAAACAATATGGTCAACAACTGATTCGGCAAATGTTTGCACTGATTCGGGTGTCATACCGTTTGGTGTCATCATTGCCTGATATTGTAATAAATTAAATGGTAATAATTTCACATCGTCGGTGACGGTGTGTTTTATTTCGCCATCAAGTTGTGCTTGTGATAAAAGTCTTTCCATTAGGTATAAATTTTGTCGGTACATTTGATTTGAAAATTTTTGAACTGCTGAAGTATTTTGTCCTAGCTCAAATAGAAAAGCACGCATGAACTGTGGTGAAGCATTGAAATGACTTAATATTCTAATTAAGTTTTCGCGCATAGTAGCCCCTGAAAAATCGATGTTTGTATAATCATCGACTTCGTCTTCGGAAAAATAGTTGTGTGCGTCTAGGAGCAAATCAAAGGAGAGTGCCAACGACGGTACAAAACTGGGCGACCTGTTTTAGCTAAGCGTGCTACATTTGAAAAAGTAACCGCCTCATAACCTTCGTTGTTTAAAAGTGTTATAGTTGCTTGAAATATAGCTTTATTGAGCGCTTCGTTTGTTTTGCGAGGTGCTCTTTTTTTGTTTACCATCAGCTGCTTTTATCCTTATTTATATAGATAACGTAACTATACCATAAATACGAATGAATTATTAATAGATACATTTTGTATTTAAAACATTGCGTTTCAATTTTAAATGGTGTATAGTTTAATTTGTTTAAAGATACAACATGTAACTAAAATGTAGTCAGGAGGTTTCTATAAATGAAACACGACACAAAAAAACTTGAACCAATACCTCGTTCCTTAGTTATTATTGCTTGGATCATGGTGTTGGGATTAATGGCACCAATGCTCGATTCAACTATGATTAATATTGCGGTGCATCAACTTAGCAATCAGTTTCATACTGATTTAGCGACTGTCCAATGGACCGTCACTGGTTTTATATTAGCTATGGGTGCCGCCGCACCTTTCTCTAGTTGGCTAGTAGCCCATTTTCTGGAAAGAAAGTATATTTCTGGGCAGAAATCGGCTTTGGATTTGCATCATTATTAGCAGGCATATCATGGAATATCGAATCACTCATTATATTCCGACTCATTCAAGGATTTACTGGTGGCTTAATTATGCCAGTCATGTTTACACTATTAGTTGATGCTGTTGGTGGTGACAAAATGGGACGAATTATGGCAATTATTGGTGTGCCGATGACTTTAGGACCAATGCTTGGACCTATTATTGGCGGCATTATTGTTGAATATGCAACTTGGCGGTTCATTTTCTTCTTAAATGTGCCAGTTATTGCGATTGCTGCCTTTCTGTAATACGAAAGGTACCAGAAACGACACCTAAAAACAAACAACTATCATTTGATTTTATCGGTGTAACGCTCCTAATTATAATGTCCACAACAGTTGTGTATGGCATCGTACAAGCAAGCAATGTTGGAACATTTAATAATTCCAAAACGCTAATTTTTACAGTATCGGTTTAGTAGCTTTAGTTGGGTATATTCTATATGCAAACAAGCAACCAGAAAAAGTTGTCATGCCGCTTCGTCTATTCACCCACCGAAACTTTTCAGGATCAATGATAGGTATTTTCTTATCAGGATTCGTTACATCCGGTCCAATGTTACTGTTGCCGTTATTTTTCCAATCAATTCGTGGGGATAGTGTCATCGTAGCTGCTATGGCGTTGATTCCACAGTCAATCGGTATGCTAATATCACGTGGCGCAATTGGCAAGATGATTGATTTATGGGGCGCTCGTTGGGTAACGATTATTGGCGTTGGCGTGACTTTGTTTGGCACGATACCTTTTATTTATTTCAATAAATCTAGTGATTACTGGTTGATTGCTGTTGTTATATTTATTCGTGGTATTGGCGGCGCCGCTATAAAATCAGCAACTCAAGTTGATGCTTATGTTGGCATTCAAAAATCAGATTCAGCTACGGCATCTTTGAGCTCGAACATTTTTCAGCAAATTGGGTCAGGTTTTGCCACTGCAGTTTTAGCGACAATTGTTACGTCATACAATACTATTCATCATGTGACATCTTTATCAGGACTTACTACTGCTTTTCAAAGAGGCTTTTTATGGTCAGCAATTCTAGTTGTCTTAATCTTAATACCGGCATTCATGTTGACGAATAGAGTCCGAACAAAATAAAAGCACCCGTCGTCAGGCGGGTGCTTTTGTCGTATAATCAGATAATAATAACAATTAAAGGAAAAAAATATGATTAATCAATACGGGCGAATTAAGGTAGACTTGGCGACTGAATTACAGGAATTAAAAGCATTAGGATTTAACAGTGAAAACTTTGAAACGCTGTTACGGACAGGCTTTGCCTAGCTTTCACTCTATGTCATCTCAAAATGATTGGTTGCGGTTGCATTTGGCAACGACCGAACAAGATATTTATAGTTTTTTTCCAACAAAAATTAGCATTAGATCAAGCAATTTTTTATCGTATTGGGGCACAACTACTAGGTTTTAATGATGAATTGGCCAATAATAACTTAGACGGTGTGGCGACATTTCAACAACTGGGCTTGCCGATTGTTGCGGTTGATAATATCCCCCATGCTTGGTATACGTTGCTAAATACTCATAATAGCACTGGATTATTGTTGATTGATGCATTAGTTAGCCAAGGTTATTTACCGCAAAACAATCAACGTCTCATTTTTAATGGCAAGTCATTACCGACGTTTGATACAAATGATTTGATTCGCGAGTCTGTCTGGTAGAAACGAGTGTTGACACTGATAACGATGGCCAGCTTGATTTAGTACAAGTCGACATTGTTCGTCCAAAAAGTGAGACACCATTGCCCGTTTTGTTCACTGCTTCTCCATATTATCAGGACTGAATGTCAAAGAAAATGATGCTAAAATTCATTCGGTCAATGTGCCTTTGCAGCGGAAAGAACCAACTCAAGTTGATAAAAATGACGTGACGTATCAAGGATTATCGGGCGTCGACTGCTAAACCGCGAGAAGTTGCAGGTCACGCAACTGAAACGGAAGTTTCATTTACAGCTGAAGCTGGTTTGCCAGTTGATCTTAATCAGTACTTTTTGTCGCGTGGTTTTGCGATTGCTTATTCTGCAGGTGTCGGCCACGCGGCACGCTGATGGCATGCAAGATACGGGTCGCCAGAGCAAGTCGAATCAATGAAAAATGTTGTCGAATGGCTTGCTGGTAATCGAGTGGCTTTTACGAATCGATACGATAACATGGCAATTACGGCTGACTGGTCGAGTCACAAAATTGCGATGACGGGGCGTTCGTATTTGGGCACATTAGCAACTGCTGTTGCAACAACTGGCGTTGAAGGGTTAGAAACAGTTGTGTCTGAAGCTGCTATTTCGAATTGGTATCAATATTACCGTGATAATGGCTTAGTGGTGGCACCGGGTGGTTTTCCGGGAGAAGATATGGACGTGTTGGCTGAATTGGTCTACACAAGAATGAAAGATCCGGCAGATTGGTGCGCGAACACGCTCTCAGTGGCAAGCTTTTCAATCAGAAACTGCACATCTGATGGCACGTGATAACGGCAATTATGACCGCTATTGGGATTCGCGTAATTACCTGAACCATGTACAAAATATCAAAATCGATATGCTGATGGTCCATGGTTTGAATGATGGAATGTTAAACCTCGTCAGGTTTATCAACTTTGGTCTGCCTTAAAGCAAAATAATCATGTTAAAAAGATATATTTGCATCAGGGAGAACATATCAACATCAATAATAACCGTTCCCTTGATTTTTCTGATCAAATTAATCTTTGGTTTTCCGAAAAATTATTAGGATTGCATGTGGACGCCACGACTGCCTTGCCAACAGTGACATGGCAAGATAACACCAATCCAGAAGCTTGGCATGCCTTAGAAGATTGGGGAATTTGTGAAAAACTCAGTTATCATTTCGCGGATAAAAAAATTGTCGCGTAGCTCACAATCAGCTGGTGAAGTAAGCTTCAGGGATTGGCTACCTGAGGACCAATTCAACCATTATGGCAAGCATTTCAATGCTTGGCGTCAAGCAATTATTTCAGGAAAAAATAGCAGAAACAGCACAGATTTTTAAGACAGAAGCATTATCCACCGCTCAGACGATTGATGGTGAAATCACGCTAAATTTGCGGGTCAAATCCTCAAAAAAATGTTGGTTTATTAAGCGCTATGATTGTGGATTATGGGACTGATCAATACCTGAAAGTTTCACCAACACCACAGGAAGCCACAGTTGATCGCGGACGAAACTTTAGCCCAACGCGTTTGATGGCTTTTGAAATGACCAAGGCGAATCAGAAAATGGTAACATTGGGTCACATTAATTTGCAAAATCGAACCAATGCGTGGCAAAGTGATGATTTGCAAGCAGACGAGTTTGTCAATGTCTCATTGACTTTCAGCCAACTCACTATCAAATGCGTTCAGGGCACCAACTTGGTGTTGTTTTGTATGCGACTGATTTCGAGATGACTGTCCGCGGTAATCAAGATATTATTTACACGATAGATTTAGCCAATAGTCAAATTGATTTACCATTTGTTAACAAATGATGACATGAAGCGGAAAGCAACTATTCGTTGCTTTTTTTTACACTTTTTTATTTGTGCATAACTGAACGACCAAAATGAATAAATATCCTGTCTAGTCGTCAAAAGGTTATCAGATACTAACACTGGGCTACTTGTCTATACAATCTCTAAAAAACCTTTAAAACAGCGTTGTAAACGCTTTCAACAGATGGTATATTGTTGTTGTTAGACATCAGTGAAGGAGATTAAAAATGAATAAATATCAAATCATCCACGATGAACTACTGAAAGAAAATTAACGATGGTAAATATCCTAATAATGCGATGTTACCAAGTGATTTTGCGTTAATGAATCGTTACCACGTCGCTCGTGAGACGTCACGAAAAGCTGTGGCAATGCTAGTTGATGAAGGATATGTTATGCGAATTAAAGGACGAGGCACGTTCGTCATTAATCAAAATCGCTATTCATTTCCGATTTCACACGTTGAAAGTTATCGTGAGTTGGCTGCGCGTCTGAAATTAAATGAACGAACACAGTTGTTGTCGATTACAGATAGTGAGGTGCCATCGGTATTTGAGTATGGTGACGGCACTGCAGTGTCGGCAACTGCTGTTGTCCGAATTCGATATTTGGACAACGAACCGGTGATTATTGATCACGATTACGTTTTAAAAGATGTTGTGCCTGAAATCAAAAAGTTATCGCAATCAGTGTCATTATTTGAATTGTTTGAACAGCAATTGGGATTGGTGATTAGTTATGCTAAGAAAACCATTACGGTTGAACCTGCCAATGCTACGGACAGGCAATTAATGGGGTTAGCTGAGTCCATTCCAATCGTTGTGATTAGATCAGAGACATTTTTGAATGATGGTCGAATTATCTCTTTCACTGAGTCCAGACACCGAGCCGATCGATTTTAAAAGCGTTGAATTTTCAAGACGACATTGAGTGTTGCTGTTAATTGTATTGAGGAGAAAAAATGGCAGATACAAAAATTTTAGCGCCACTAGCAGGTCACGTTATCTCACTTGCTGATGTGGCTGATCCAGTATTTAGTAAAAAAACCATGGGGGATGGCTTCGCCTTGCAACCCACTGGGCATGATATTGTAGCCCCAGTTAGTGGCGTTGTTATTGCCACGCAAGGTCATGCATTTGGCATTCGACGTTCTGACGGTTTAGAAGTACTGACGCATGTTGGTTTGGAAACCGTCAGTCTTGATGGTAAGCCTTTCGAATGGCGAATTAAAGAAGGTGATCAGGTCAACGCAGGCGATCATGTCGGGGATGTTGATTTAGCAGAAATCAAAGCAGCACATCTTGATACAACAACGATGGTTGTCTTTACCAATACGGCTGACGTATTAGACAAATTAACACTGATTTCTGGTAAAGAGAATGTTTCAGCTGGTGAGACTGTTGCTGACGCTACTGTCAAAACTATTGAACCGGTAACATCATCAACACCAGCAAAAGGAAATGGTACGAAGTACGAACCTTTAGCGGCAGACATTATTCAAGGCGTTGGCGGTGCACAAAATGTGGACAAGGTCATTCATTGTATCACGCGTTTGCGGTTTTATTTGAAGGACCACACAGTCGCTGATGATCACAAGATTGAATCTCTAAATGGGGTTGCCGGTGTCAATTATGCTGATTCGTTGGACAATATCAAGTTGTCATTGGACCGGCAGTCACCGATGTTTATGATGAAGTCGTAGCGCAACTTGGCAGCAGTGTTGTAGATGATGCGGCAACGGCAGATGCAGTTGCCGCAACCAAACAAGAAAAAGGTTCCAAGAATCCCTTGGTCCATGCATTTCAAGCAATCATTGGTACGATAACTGGTTCAATGATGCCAATCATTGGTTTATTGGCTGCTGGTGGTATGTTAAATGGATTTTTGAGCTTGTTTTCAAACAAAGCGTCATTCCCAGCGATTTATTTCATTGATCCGGCATCAAGTACGTTTACGATTTTACAGTCAATGGCCATGGCACCGTTCTACTTTTTGCCTATTTTAGTTGGCTTTTCCGCAGCGCAACAGCTTAAAAGTGATCCTTTCGTAGTTGCCGCTATTGGTGCTTTCTTGGTGAAGCCTGACTTTATCAATTTGACAACGGCGCATGTTGTTGATGGTAAAGTTGTGCAACCAGCACAGGCGCTGGGTAGTTTGTTTGGCGTAAGCCTTAATTCAAGTTTTCTTTGGTTTACCCATCAATATTCCAAGTTACGCCTATTCAATTTTCCCAATTATTTTTGCCGCTTGGTTGGCACGTCCAGTAGGTAATTGGCTCAAAAAGCATTTACCACTAGTATTACGTTCAATTTTCCAACCCTTGCTAACGCTATTAATTGTGGATCAGTTCGTTGTTGTTGTTGTTGGACCAGCTATTACCTTGGTATCACAAGGTATTTCAACAGTTGTTAACTGGCTATTGCACTTAAATTATCCATTGTCTGGTTTGATTATTGGTGTTTGTATCAAGCACTCGTTATCTTCGGTTTGCACTGGATGGTTGTGCCATTGATTGCTAATGAAATTGCACAGACAGGTCACTCTACTTTGAATGCAATTGTGAACTTTACTATGATTGCACAGGGTGCTGGTGCCTTGGCGGTTTGGCTAAGACCAAGATTCCATCACTTAAAGGATTGGCTTGGTGCTGGTTTCCTATCTGCGATGGCAGGTATTACAGAGCCAGCAATGTATGGTATTAATTTGAAGTATGGCCGTGTATTCTGGATGCTAACATTGGTGGTGCTGTCGGCGGCTTAATTGCCGGTTTGTTCAACTTGAATATGTACGGATTCACAGGATCACTGATTGGCTTCCCATCATTTGCGGTACCAAAGGGTCAAACAGGTGCGGATAATAATATGTTGATTTTCTGGGTGGCTTCGATTGCGACAATTGCGGTGTCTTTGCGATGGTTTACTTCTTCGGATTTAAAGATTCAGATACAGGTCAAATTAAGACTGTTGAAAAGAAGAACGCCTTTAAAGACGCAGTTGCCAAGTAAAGTGAGAATTGTTTAAGGAGTGAACATGACAAATGAAAATTGGTTATTAACTTACAACGACATTGTTGGTGGTGTTAAAAATTACGGTCGCGAGAGTTTGCTAACTTTAGGAAATGGCTTTCTGGGCTGGCGTGGTGCGCTTGTGACAAACGCTTATGATGATGATTTTTATCCCGGGTTGTATGGCGCTGGTATTTTTAACCACATCAACACCCGTTGTAGGGCGCGACGTCATTAATGAAGACCTTGTGAATTTGCCCAATATAGCCTTAATCAAGGTACAAATTGATGGTGAATCTCTGTTAATCAACAACTCAACTATCAAATCACTAAAGCGCAGCCTTAATTTTAAAACGGGTGAATTGACAGATGATTATCAAGTGCAGGTGGCTGACAATTCACAACATTTTGTCACCATTAAAACGGTTAAAGTGATTAATCCGGTTCATTGGCATCAGTTAGGTTTACGTTTTCAAATCACCTCAAATTATGACGCACACATTGCGATTGAGGCAATTATTGATGGCAGCGTCGAAAACAAAAATGTGGCACGCTATCGTGATTTTGACTCACAAGAATTTGATGTCCAGTCAGTTCATGACGATCTGATGATCATCAAAACACGAACAACTGATGTTACTGTTGCTTTAGCAGCAAAAACAATAGTTGAAAGTGTTGAAAAAACGATAAAAACTGAAAATCAGGTGACAACACACATCGAACGTGATTGTCAGGCCGGACAATCGTTCACAATTGAACGGGTGATGGCAGTTGCAAGCAGTTTAGAGACAAACGGCGATCTTGCTGAATTTGTTCAAAATGAAACAGCTAACACGACTTTTGACGAAATTCAACGAGAGAGTCATGATTATTGGCAATCATTATGGCAACCAAAGATATTTCAAATTAGTGGCGACGATGCCATGCAAAAGTTGACGCGTATGAATATTTTTCACCTTAATCAGATGGCTAATCCAAACGCAAATCCATATTTGGATGCTTCGGTTGGGCTCTCGTGGTTTGACTGGTGAGGGGTATCGTGGTCATATTTTCTGGGATGAATTATTTGCACTACCATATTACTCAGCAAACGAACCCAAATCGGCTAGTGCTGTTTTGAATTATCGCACGAAGCGGTTGTCAGCGGCTGAAAAAAATGCTATATCAGAGAACGAATCAGGTGCGATGTATCCTTGGCAATCAGGCATGTATGGTGACGAGCAAAGTCAACTGATTCATTAACACAGTTGATAACATTGATTCCAGATAATTCTAGATTACAACGCCACATCTCATTAGCAATTGCCTATAATATGTGGGTTTATCAGCAGGTGACAGGACACTATGACCATCTTGATAAAGGCGGTTTAAACATGTTAATCCAAATTGGGCGTTTTGGATTAACAAAGCAGAGAAGATCGTGACCGTTACCAAATTAAAGGCGTTATGGACCTAACGAATTCCATGAAGAAATTCCGGCGCGCTCATGCTGGCGGATTCTAAATAACGCTTACACAAACGTTATGGTGGTTTGGTTGTTGAACTATCTGCATGATTTATCGCAGAACGTCAAGATGACTTTGATGCGGCATCACGAGCAGTCGGCTATACCAAAAATGAGGCGGAAAAAGCAGAAGACATCCGTCATCATTTGAAGTTATCCATTGATGATCGTGGCATTGGTCGAACAATATGAAGGTTTCTTCAAACTTGAGCAACTCGATTTTTCAGCATATCAAGCTAAGTATGGTGATATTCATCGAATTGATAGGATCCTCAAGGCAGAGGGCAAGTCGCCTGATTGATTATCAGGTCATTAAACAGCAGACTTTCTAATGCTACTGTATAACCTAGGTGCGCAACAGACAGAGTCACTGATTCATCAACTTGGGTATCAATTACCCGATGATTGGTTAGCAAAAAATACAGCTTATTACTTAGACCGCACAAACAATGGTTCAACGACTTCTCGCCCAGTATTTGCTGGTATCTATGTCGAGTTGGCGCGACAAGGTGATACAAAATTTGAAACACAAGCGTACGATTTTTGACAGACGCAATTGGTTCTGATTATTATGATATTCAAGGTGGTACAACCGCAGAGGGTGTTCACATGGGTGTCATGGGCGAAACATTATCAGTCATTCAAAATGATTATGCTGGAGTTGATTTGTTACACGGTCAGTTCACCATTAATCCACGATTACCAAAACAGTGGGCTGAATTACACTTTACACAGCAATATCGTGGTGCCTTAATTGATATTGATATCAAGCCAACTGTCATGTATTGATGAGTGATCAAGCAACAACTGTTCACGTTTATGGCAAAGCGATTGATTTGGTAGCTGGAGAGGAAAAAGAGGTGTCTTATCATGGTTAATTTTTCAGAAATAAAAGGCTTTACATTCGATTTAGATGGTTCATCACGGATACCGCTAAGTTTCACGAGCAAGCTTGGCATGATTTGGCTACGTCCTTGAATGTGCCTTGGTCGGCCGAATTAGGGCGTCAACTTAAAGGTATTAGTCGTATGGATTCGCTAAATATGATTTTAGCTGAAGGTGGTCATGAAAATGACTACACAGATGATGAAAAATCAGCATTTGCGGCACAAAAAAATCAACATTATGTTGCATTAATTCAAGCGTTGACACCGTCAGATATTTTGCCCGGAATGACTGAATTTCTAGCCGAAATAAAACGTGAAGGTTACGTCGCGAGTGTTGCCAGTGCTTCAAAAAATGCACCAACGATACTCAAAAAATTAGGCATCATGGCTGATTTTGTCGGCATTGTGGATCCAGCCACGTTATCACATGGCAAACCAGATCCTGAAATATTTACCAAAGCAGGGGAGTTATTGAAGCTACAACCAACACAAATCATTGGGTTGGAAGATGCCAGTGCAGGCGTGCAGGCAATCAAGGTGCAGGACAAACGGCACTGGGCATTGGTACAGCAGCTAAAGAGGCTCAACCAAACATTTGGTTTGCTGAGACCAAGGAAATTTCCTTGGCTAATATCTCAAAACAAATGAATGGATAACAAAATAAAATCACCGTAATTTGATTTACGGTGATTTATTTTTAAGTTTCAGGATTAGGCGTTGTCAACGCATTATTTCTAATGAAACTACGAAAGGTCTTGAAAGTATCAGCAAATAATTCGTCTGGCTCAATATTTAACATTTTTTTCGGGAAAAAGAATCGCTGATCAAGTGAGGCTTTGCCTTTAATCGCAGCGACGAGTGTTGATAAATCAGAGAGTTCGCGGTGGGCCCCATCAGCTAAACAAAAAGTCAATTTGCGTTCGCGGCTTGGCCACGTTGGGTTTGTAATCGTCGTATGGTAAGTCGTAAGCATCGTTGCGTGCTGTGTAGTAATCAGGGTTAAAACCCGCGTTATCCACAAGCTGTTCTAACTCGCCCAATAAAGGTGCTGTTTCATTGGTGATAGCAATTGACTTGAGCGGTCGACGTCCAAGAAAACGCTGTGATAAGTCCGATAAAATCGGATCGGGTGAGATTGCCAGATATTGATATAAGTCATAAACACATTATCGTCGAGCTTGAGATAATCATCTAATTCCAATGGCTTTTCATCAAATAGTGGCGCCAAAAGTGGGCCGACGAAGTCCTTTTCAGGCACAGGATTATGATGGCTGGCTTGATAAAGCTCGCGAACACGTGTCAAAATATGTTCTAACAGCACTTCCATGCCACGTGAGACAGGGTGAAAATAAACTTGTAAATACATCTGATAACGTGACACAACATAGTCTTCAACGGCATGCATACCGGCGATATCAAAGGCAATGCCGGTTGGGTTGGGCGCATGGTACGCAAAATACGATCAATATCAAATTCACCGTATTTAGTACCAGTAAAATAAGCGTCACGTAATAAATAATCCATACGATCAACGTCAACTTGACTAGAAATTAATTGCACGACTTGTGGATTTTCATAAGTTTTAGCAATAACACTAGCCACTTTATTAGGAAAATCTGTTGATACTTGTGCCAAAATCGTGTGTACGCCGTATCACCCATGATAATTTCCCGTGTAATTGCTTCATGATCTGTGCCAAATAGGTGTTCAAATGTATGAGAAAATGCACCGTGTCCGACATCGTGAAGTAAGGCAGCGACAAGCGTGACTAAGCGCTCATTTGAATCCCACACATCGCCATAGTATTGATCGAAGTGTTCGGTAATCTGTCGAGCAATCTCATAGGCACCCACAGAGTGCCCAAAACGTGAATGTTCCGCCCCATGAAACACTGAACTGGTAATACCAAGTTGCTTAACGCGACGCAACCGCTGAAATTCAGGGGTGTTAATCAAATCCAAAATAACTTGGTCTTGAATATGAATAAAATTATGAATAGGATCGCGTTAGAACTTTTTCATTAGTAATTTTTTTATCTAACATCATATAGTATGCCCTTTTGTGCTTTCTTATATTATAATAGATTTTAGATTGAAATAGGGGCAGATTATGATAATTAACGGGCAATCGGACGTAAAAGTTCACCTAAAAACGAAAATTCGTCAGGGAAATGATATCGAAGACTTTCAATTTGATACAGATGGTCAGTTATTGTTAAAAAATGGCGCACTTTATTTGCGTTATACAGAGATTATTGACGATCAGACAACACAAGTCATGTTCAAAATTGATGATGAACGCGTGCGCTTAAATCGCTCTGGTGAGACAACAACCAAATTAGCCTTTGTGAAATCACAACGTGTTCCAGCTTTGTATCAAACACCAGCCGGACAAATGCAAATTGAAACGCTAACAACCTTATTGGCGACCCACTTTGATTTGGCAAACTGGCGAGGTGAAGTTGACGTGGATTATGTTTTATATGCCAATCAACAAATTGTCGACAATACGAAATTCGGTTGCAATTTAGCGCCAATCTAGTATGCTAGACTAGTTAGAAACCCCGAAAGGACGTGCAATATGTCACTTACAACATTAGGCAATCACCCTAAAGAAGAATTAGCACTTGTCGAAATAGCAACTGCTGTTTTGACCGAACATAAAGAAGCAATGCCTTTCAGCTCACTCGTTCAAGAGATTCAAGACTTTTTGGAAATTGATTCAGAAACTTTTAAGCCACGTTTATCACAATTTTACACGGACTTAAATACAGATGGTTCATTCATTTCACTTGGTAATAATGAATGGGCATTACGTGCTTGGTATCCAGTTGATGCCATTGATGAATCAATTCATGAACTTGATGATGAAGAAGATGCACCTAAGCGTAAAAAGTCAGCTAAAAAGAAGGTCAATGTCTTCGCTGATAATGCATCTGATGATGATGTTATCGATTATAACGATGATGATCCAGAAGATGAAGATTTCACAACAGTTGAAGATGATGATGACGCCGAAGATGATTCTGAAGATGATGTGGCTGTTGACGACGATGATGACGATGCCAACGAAATTGATTTGAGTGAAGATGAATCAATTGATGCCAACATGACTGAATTAATTGGTGGTAATGATCTTGACGATCTTGGTGATGGTGATCAAGAAAAGTAATTTGAGATAGTGGCTCAACTGGCAACAGTAAGTTGGATGATTATCATTTAAAAAGTATCTACAATAAGCAGTTAGTTATCGGAGCACTCGCGATGACTAACTGCTTATTTTGCTATCATGAGAACATCAACTTTCTGACAAAGTAGAATGTTCGTTAAAAAAGTGAATTAGTGAATGTTGAATATTTTTTGAAGTAGTGTATATTAAATGAGATAACACTAAATTAACATTTTTTAAATAACAATATAGTTAATTGAAAACGAGGCAATTATGAAAAAAATATTATCCATTGGTGGTTCGGATACGAGTGGCGGCGGGGGCATAGAGGCAGACATTAAAACGTTTGAAAGATATGATGAATTTAACGTAGTGGCGATAGAAAATATTGTCACTATGAATCCAAATAACTGGCAAGTTGCGCAATATCCAATGCCAACTGAAATTTTTTCAGCCCAACTGCAAACGACATTATCTATTTCGCTAGGGGGTATTAAGGTAGGCATGATTTCAGATATCAATAATTTTAATATTTTTAATGATTATCTCGAAACGGCTAATTTTGGTTGGTTGCTGGTGGATCCAGTGATGGCTACAAAGTTGACCATTGATCATGACAAAACGATTGATTTGACAACTTATAAAAAGAAATTATTATCGAAGGCTGACATTGTGACGCCTAATGTTTTGGAAGCAGCATTGTTGACGGATGTCCAATCAATCAATAATGTCTCTGAAATGAAAGAAGCAGCAAAGAAAATTTATGATTACGGCGTCAAAAATGTCGTGATTAAATCGGGGAACCGATTTGCTGACGGTTTTAGCGACGGACTTATTGTATGATGGGACCAATTTTGAACTATTCCAGAATGAAATTATCAAAACAGATTATAATCATGGGGCAGGATGTACTTTTTCGGCAGCAATTCTTGCTAATATGGTTAAAAATAATGCAATCAGTGCTTCAGTTAAGAAGCCAAAGAATTTACATTTCAAGCAGTTGCTAATGCGATTCAATTAAACCAATTTGTAGGTCATGTTTGGCAGGAGATAATCATTATGAAACAACATAATAGCGCCGTTATTAACATTGTACTGGTGGCATTGTTCACTAGTATTACCTTTGTTGCAACCAGCATACAGGTGCCAATGCCGGCATTAATTGGAAAACCTTTTGTGCATTTGGGAAATTCAGCAGTGCTGTTGTCAGTACTACTTTTAGGGTTTAAACGTGGTGCGCTTGCTGGCGGTTTTGGGCTAGCATTGTTTGATCTATTTCATGGCTATGTTGATGGAAGCCCCTTATTACTTTTTTGAATGTTTCGTCGTTGGTGGTATTGCTACCTATGTATTTTCACTGGTTCACTATAAAAAACATGGGACGAGCGTTAAGTTGATTGTGGTTATTTGGCGGCTGTCGTTACCAAGTTAGTCATGACAACAGGGCATAATTTTGTGATGAGTTTGTTCAAGGGCATGACCCTACAACCTGCGATAGTAGCAACAATATCGTCCTTATTTCCAACAGTGATTAACTGTGTGATGACAATGATAGTTGTTTTTGTTGTCTATCGCTGGCTAGCAGAACGATTTGAGCAGCTATTTGTCAAAAATAATTTCGTATAAACTTGATTATTGTGCTACATTGCTTGGTTAAAAATTTTGAACAACTCCCTAAATAGTTTCATGACAAAGAAATGTGATATAAATAATTTTTGATTTGACATTGGTAAATAATGAGCATACAATTAGTACCAATATTATGAATAAGATAACAACACAATTGAACAATACATTTTTTGCCCTCCTTGTCCTCATGTGACTAGTAGGCTATTTTGTGTTAATCGTCTACTATTTTCTTTCAGAAATAGAGTAGACGGTTGGGATATCGGATTAAGCACCTAACTGTTTTGACAGTTAGGTGCTTTTTTGTACTTTTGGGAGAAACATGATCAACATAGAAAAATTTATTAAGACGAGAAAACATCTCAGAATATCGCAGGTTACGCTTTGTGCAGGTATTTGTACGCAAGCCACGCTTTCAAAATTTGAAAAACATCAACAGATTCCATCATTTGAGATTATGGTCGCGCTGTGTGAAAGAATAGGATTGACATTAAATGATGTGTTTCCAATAGCAGTTTCTTCACATCAAACACGCAATGAAAAGTTACTGACACAGGCTTTAAGAGCACTATTTTACCAAGATGTTACGCAATTTAAAAAGAATATTGAACAAGTAGCGCTGGATAAAATGCTTGATAAAGAGTTGTCAACCTATCAAATCGCCAAATACTTTTATACGGTAATTTTGTTGCAAGATGATAGTCAAGCGAAGAAATGGTATCGCATATTGATATTGCGTGTTTCAATCAACAATACAAATTATTGTTTTATGCGATAACCAGTCATTATTATTATCATTGTGGTCAATTTACCAAGGCGCAACAAGCGTTTGAAGACGTGTGGCGTCATCAAAAATCAAATGCTGTCAATGACCATACCGGTTGTCAAGAAGCAATTGTCTATCTACTAGCAGAATATCAGATGTTGATGAAAAACTATCAAGTGGCAATGATGTTAGCCACTTATGGATTGACTTAGCACACGCAGATGATAGCACCTATTTTTGGAAAACTTCTTCTGGCAATTGGTGCAAGCAAGCGACATGTGGCATAGTCAAAAATTTATTGTCAATGAAATGATTGAAAATGCGCGTGTAATTGCTAAAATACATAATAACGAAGCTATCCTAAAAAAGCTCAGTCAACGCAAAGGGGGAAATAAAAATGACAACACTCAAGGTTGAAAACTTACATGTCTCAGTGGCAGGAAAAGAAATTTAAAAGGGGTTAATTTGGTCGTTAATACTGGAGAAATTCATGCCATTATGGGACAAACGGTACTGGTAAATCGACACTATTGCAAACCATTATGGGGCACCCAGCTTATGAGGTGACTCAAGGTCATATTACCATTGACGATCAAGATTTAGCTGACATGTCAGTTGACCAACGCGCACGCGCCGGTTTATTTTTGGCCATGCAATACCCATCAGAAATTCAAGGCGTGACCAATGCTGAATTCATGCGGGCAGCCATTAACGCGCGTCGTCCAGAAGATGATCAAATTGGTGTTATGTCATTCATTGAAAAACTGGATGAAAAACGTGAATTTTTATCTATGACTGAAGAAATGGCGGAACGTTATCTCAATGAAGGCTTCTCAGGCGGGGAGAAAAAGCGCAATGAAATTTTGCAAATGATGATGATTGAACCAAAAATTGCGATTTTTGGATGAAATTGACTCAGGATTAGATATTGATGCTTTGAAAGTTGTTTCCCGAGGCGTCAATGACATGCGATCTAGCGATTTTGGTGCGTTAATGATTACCCACTATCAGCGACCTTTAGATTATATTGTGCCAGACTTTGTTCATGTGATGATGGGCGGAAAAATTGTCAAAACAGGTGGCGCCGAATTGGCCAAAAAGCTGGAAACTGAAGGCTATGCTGGCCTTCGAGATGAATTGGTTTGAGTGTTCAGTTAACTGACGAAGATGTGAACTCATATTTTGTGGAGAAGTAATATGGCTGATACTCATACAATACAATCTTTACCGATGCCTACATTTGCCAAAGTACGGTATAACGCGTGGCAACTAGATGATATGATACCAGCCACTGAAACAGCCACGACACCATTTTTTATGGAAATAAGGGCAATGGTATCGAAGTGAGTGGATTATCGACAACCTACCAACATTTGACCGAGGCGATGACAGTTCAAGGTGTGATTTTGATGAGCATGGTTCAAGCAAAAACCGACTGTCCGGCACTGCTCGAAAAAATGGTTGGCACCGTCATTACTAAGACAACCGATCGTTTATCTGCACAAAATTTTGCGCAATTTAATACAGGAATTTTTGTATATATCCCAGAAGACGTCCAATTTGATGACGTTTTGCATTTAACATTAAATCATTTGGCTGCCTCTGGCAAAGATTGGTTGCGCGTATTTTTGTTTATATTGGTACAAATGCTAAGGTAGATATTTTGCAAGAAATACACACGATAGGCGATCAAAAAACCAAAGCTTCAGTTGTTGTTGAAGTCATCGCTGATGTTGGTGCCCAAGTAACTTATGCTAATATTGACGCTTTAACGACCAAACAACAGCTTATATTAATCGTGAAGCTGAAGTGAGAGACCATGCAACAGTTGACTGGCAAAAATGCTGAATTTAGTGATGGCAATGCGATAATCCGCTTAGCTAGCCAATTGAATGGTGAGGGGGCTACCTCACATGCCAATGTCATTGGGCTGACAACTAAAAAGCAAACACAAGGATTTGTGACCACTATCTTGAATCGTGGGCGGCATACATTAGGGCATATTTTCCAGCGAGGTGTTATTTTAAACCGCTCAACTCTAGTATTTAACGGTATTGGCAAAATTATTAAAGGTGCACAGGGCTCAGATGCACAACAAGAGTCACGTGTTTTGATGTTATCACGTCGAGCACGCGGTGATGCTAATCCGCTATTATTAATTGATGAAAATGATGTGACTGCTGGTCACGCCGCTTCTGTTGGTCGTGTTGATGAGGATCAAATGTACTACTTAATGAGTCGCGGCATTAGTGAACAAGTTGCTCGAAACTGGTTATTCGCGGATTTATGGGTGAAGTATTAGCAAAAATGCCAACAAAGGAAGCGCAACAGCAGGTAGTGACGGAAATTGACAGAAAGTTAAAACATGAAGATGAATCAAACTGATTTTCCAATACTTAACCAAAAAATTAATGGCGAACCTCTGATATATTTCGACAGCGCTGCAACTTCGCAGAAACCTCAATTTGTCATCGATGCCATCACTGATTACTATCAAAACGACAATGCTAATGTGCATCGTGGTATTTATGAATTATCACGACGTGCTACCAATTTATATGAAAAAGCGCGAGACAAGGTCCAAAAATTGATACATGCCAAAAGGCGAGAAGAATGTTGTTCACACGTGGCACAACTGAATCGTTGAATTGGCTGGCAAGTACTTATGGTGTAGAAAATGTTAAACAAGGAGATGAAATTCTCTTATCGTACATGGAACATCATTCTAATATTGTCCCGTGGCAACAGTTGGCCAAGCGGGTTGGTGCTAGCTTGAAATATATTGATCTTAAAGAAGACGGTACCTTAGACTTGGCGGATGCCGAAGCAAAACTGTCTGATAAAACCAAAATCGTATCAGTTACTCATGCTTCGAACGTGTTGGGTGTGGTCAATCCAATTAAAAAATTAGCTCAGATGGCACAATGAACACGGTGCCATCATGATTGCTGACGGGGCACAATCAGTGCCTCACATGGCAATAGACGTGCAAGAAATGGGTGTTGATTTTTTTGCGTTTTCAGGTCATAAAATGCTGGGACCAACCGGTATTGGTGTGCTCTACGGCAGGTATGATGTGTTAAATCAAATGCGACCAGCACAATTTGGTGGCGAAATGATTGAATTTGTCGATTTACATAAGCAACGTTCAACCATTGCCTTGGCGCTTTGAAGCGGGGACACCAAATATTGCTGGTGCTATTGGTCTGGGAGCTGCTGTGGACTATCTAACAAACATCGGGATGTTTGAGGTAGCGAAATACGAACAATCACTTGTTGATTATGCTTTGCCAAAGCTTAAAAGTATTGATGGTCTGACTGTCTATGGTCCGCAAGAAAGTGAACAGCACACTGGTGTAATCGCATTTAATATAGCGGGTATTCATGCGCATGATTTAGCGACTGCATTGGATCAAGAAGGTATTGCGGTACGAGCAGGACACCATTGTGCACAGCCACTGATGCATTATTTAGATGTTGCTGCGACTGTTCGTGTTAGTTTTTACATCTATAATACACGTCAAGAAATTGATCGCTTTGTTGCCACCTTAGGAAAAATTAAGGAGTACTTTAACCGTGAGTTTGCATAATTTAGATTATTTGTACCGTCAAACGATTATGGCATACGCGAAACATCCGCATCATTATCAGCCTATGTTGGGAACCGAAAATTATCATATTCGAAAGTATAATCCGACCTGTGGTGATGTCATGATTTGGCTTTTAATATAGATCATGATATTGTGACTGATATCATTTTATGGAGATGGTTGTGCCATATCAAAGTCTTCTGCTTCGATGATGACGGATTTAGTTATCGGGAAAAATACAGCCAGATTGCTCAGCTAGTAGATCAATTTTCAGAAATGGTTCGTGGCGAAGCGGGAAATTATAACGCTCTTGGGAAGCGCAAATTCTTCAGGTGTGACTAAATTCCCAACGCGAATCAAGTGTGCAACTTTAGCATGGCATGCTTTGGCGGAATTATTAGCAATAGAAAAATAAGAGGGGTGCAAGCATGGAATAGACAGACAAGCAGCTATTGATCAAACAAAGGCAGCTATTTCAAATGATAAGGCGACTGAATTAGGCTTTCAAGAACGATTATCAAGCAGTTTTTTTTCAACGGGTAAAGGACTAAATGAAAACATTATCCGTCAAATCTCAGCTAAAAAAAATGAGCCGCAGTGGATGCTAGATTACCGATTGCAGGCATATCAAACATATCTCAAAATGCCAATGCAGCAATGGGGACCGGACCTAAGCGAAATCAATTTTGATGATATTTATTACTATAACAAGCCAACCAATGACAAATATCGTGACTGGGATGACGTGCCAGCGGAATTGAAAGCACCTTTGAACGCTTGGGTGTTCCAGAAGCTGAACGGAAGTGGCTAGCCGGCTCTTCTGCACAATATGAGTCCGAAGTGGTTTACCATCGCATGAAAGAAGAATTTGCTAAGACAGGGATTATTTTTACCGACACAGATACTGCGGTCCAAGAATATCCCGAGCTTATTCAAGAATACTTTGGGTCACTTGTCAAACCAACCAACAATAAATTAGCGGCCTAAATTCAGCAGTTTGGTCTGGTGGTACATTCATTTATGTACCGAAAGGTGTTCACGTGACGACACCGATTCAGTCTTATTTCCGAATTAATACTGAAAATGAGGGTCAGTTTGAACGGACATTGATTGTTGTTGACGAAGGGGCACATGTTGATTATGTTGAAGGGTGTTCAGCACCAATGTATTCAGGGGATGCGCTGCATGCTGCTGTGGTAGAAGTGATTGTTAAAAAAGATGGCTATTGCCGCTACACGACGATTCAAAACTGGTCAAATAATGTCTATTCATTGGAACAAAACGTGCAGCAGCACATGAAAATGCCACAATGGAATGGGTTGATGGTAATTTTGGTTCAAAAACGACGATGAAATATCCGTCAGTGTATTTGGAGGGCGAGGGTGCAAAAGGCACCATGTTATCAATTGCCGTTGCTGGCGAAGGCGTCAATTTAGATTCTGGCGCGCAAATGATTCATAATGCCAAAAATACGTCGTCGTCTATCATTTCAAAATCAATTGCACACGATGGCGGTGCCACAGATTATCGCGGTACAGTGAAATTTGGTCGCGAGTCTGATGGGTCATTTGCTCACGTCGAGTGTGACACAATTTTAGTTGATGATAAATCGTCAGCCGATACGATTCCATATAATACAATTTTGAATGGCAATGTGTCGATGGAACATGAGGCAAAAGTTTCACGTGTTTCCGAAGAGCAATTGTATTATCTCATGACACGTGGTATTATGAAAAAGCTGACAGAGATGATTATTATGGGCTTTATTGAGCCATTCACAAAAGAGCTGCCAATGGAATATGCGGTTGAGTTAAATCGATTAATGAAATTTGAAAATGGTGGGATCGGTAGGATAAGCTATGAATCAAAAATTGAGGCAAGTATTATGATGCTTTGACAACGGTCATTGACCCAGAACTGCGAGTTGATATCGTTAATTTGGGACTAATTAACGGTGTTGCTATCAGCGCAAGCGGTGACGTCACTGTTAATATGACGTTGACAACAATGGGGTGCCCGCTGATTGGTGTGTTGGAAGAAATGATTGATGACGCATTAAA
>JAGSPU010000079.1:0-47622 GCA_019321725.1 Paulownia fortunei | reverse complement strand
AAGAATCTCAGTTCAACTAGAAAATTCAATCCCATCAAAATTTTGGAGTTAACATCTAACTCAAATATAGATGCCAATTAGCTTAACTATGCTAAACCCGATATAATTTCCAACATCTCCCACACAAATATATTTAACTCGATCTTCTTAAATCTCATCATTGTACAATTTCTCAATCTCACGTCATCACTTGATATAAGAAATGAGGTGAGCGATCAATCAAGAAAAGATAGGTGGTGAGAGTTATATTAAGTCATTACCAAACTAACAAAAACCTACAACTCAGTAACTTGTTGTGTAGCCTAAACCAAATGGTCACACCTAATCAATTATCTCTAAATCCCTCAATAAAATAAGTAGAGCATGCTCGACTCACTCAAATATATATCTATGTTCATAACTAATCAAATACATTTCGACATACTCGTCTGGGCTGTGAACCATTGAACATAAGTGCATTACCAACTTAGCTCTTCCTTAGCCTTTTATGTCAATCAACTTGGTCTTAACAGATTTCCTAGACATGCTACAATAGACCAAACATACATAGTCATTGGATACATGCTAAAGTAGTGTCATCATGCTTACACTTATTGACATAGTCTGGAGTCCTAAAAAGTATAAGAAATAATATGGGTTCACATAGTGACGAAGTAGGCACCCATTCAGTCATTTCCCATAGAAGGTCGCCTCAAAACACATATAGTATGAATATATGCTATGATGGAGCTCCTACTCAATTTGGGCACATCATGCTCTAAACATAATATGAACCTAAGTCAGTCGCTCTTTAAGCACCTAACCTGCGGTCCACCGAAGTCACTCTCGAAAATGCCTTCTAGCAGTTCACACATTCAATAACAAATAGGCTGATTGTGAAGTTTGGACATATTTCTTAATCTATCAAGTTTGATTTTATCTTACCTCCAAGCTAAGGTGACTCTTAGTTATGCATATTAACATTCCTCAATACTCTAAGCGCGAAGGGGATCATTCGCAAACCTCAGTTATGCGTCATAATTTTTTAAGTCTAATCCTATTATGTATCACAATTCCATGGAGATTGCCTATGTGAGTGGGCCAATCAAAGCCTAGTGATAACTTATAATCCAATACCTATCAAATAATGAGAACACAAATATATCTCATTAATAATTAAATATTCTCACAAGCCACAAGAGTCAAATTCTACATGATCCCATCCTACCAGCATGCCTTCGGTGCATATCTTCATACAAAGGCTCAATAAAAAGGATAAGCGATCACATCGCTTGTAAAAATATTCCTGAGAATAATTTAATTATGCGCAATACTCATAGTGAAATAATATATAACATAACTATACTTGGTCCTCCAATAATACTCGATAGAATACATAAAAATAGCTTTATTATCTCAAAGACAACAACAACCTTATAAATGCGTGCACAATGTACATCCTTTTAAGATACCAGATTGCCTCTAAAAAATCTCAAACCAATTTATTAAGATATCAAAGTATCCACCGGACAACATCATAATATTTGTGCAGGGATCATTTTTATATTCACTCACTAATATTCTAATTGTTAAGCACTAGTGCACACATAGTACACATCAAACTTTCTACTGTGCTTGTATAATAGTAGCTAGTGTGCCTTTTCTTCTTCCATCTTAAGGCATTTCAATTAATTGAGAACATAATCTTTGTCCATAAAGTATCAATAGGATTAGTGTGATGCATACAAAATCTCAATATCACAACACTAAGTATGCATCGGCTTCCCTTATGTCCATTCCAAATATAAAAGATAACATACTAAGTGGCGACATCTTCATGTCTCTTCTAGCCATCATATTATTGCCCATTTATATTGAGAACTAAATTCTCTTGTTTATCTTGACATATATTCAGTGTCTTACTCGACCATCGTAAGCCTACCAGAGTGATAACTCATCTTGATTAGCAACCTTTGCGCTCATGCCCTGCTTCTTGAATTCATTAGGCGATCCACATAGATATCCTCTTCTATTCCTCATTTATATATGTCAAACTCAATCACCAAGCTAAACCTAGACAAAGGTGGTAATAATTGATAGCATATTGGCGAATGAAGGCAACCTCATCACTTAGGGAAAACAACCCAAAGAATTTACGCTTAACATTTCGCCTATCTTTGAGCTTCACACATGTGAGTTCACCTATCTACTTTGTACTTGACCTTTAAAAACTACATGTTTCTAATGGTCTTGAACATAGATGGAAGATCAACCAGCTCTTAGACTTTGTTCTTAGTCATTTGGCTCTTTTTTTTTCATAGCAGTTATTCTCCTAATGCATCAAGTGAGATCAAAAGTCTAAGTTGACTTATCAACATCTACAAGAGTAGTCATGAAGGATACCCACTCAATCTTATATAGATGATTGATAACAAATTATGTTCATTCCTTCTTATTTGTGGAATTCGAGAGTTATTTTCAAGTGAGATACCCCTACTATTTTAGGTCATTTCCACTATCTCAGCAATAGCTGAATGAGTTTAATGCCTTCTCATGAATATTGCAACTCTTATAGTTCAAGATTCTATTTGACTTCACATAAGCTCATAAAATCCTTCTAAGGATAATCTACACTGTAAGACTTAATTTCAATCATTTCTCCATCAAGGTGTTCATCACTGTTGAGAACGCACATTCTGGAACTTACATGGGCACATACCAATTAATTTGGGCTTGTTGGCATGTTAAAGTTCATACAAGGTTGGAGAATTCACTTGGAGGCATATTTTTTATGATGTAAGTTGCAGTCAAGATTACATCGTCCAAATTGAGATATAAATCAACTTGTGCCACCAGAAAACTAAACATTTTGATTTATTTGATTCCTCCCTCTTCGCAAGCTCGTTTAGCTACAAAGTATTTAGAATCATCATTCAACTTGCAATGTTATTTTCTTTCATATGTCCAAACTAATTAGACAAGTTATTCATATTTTCTATTAATACATAGAACCTGAATGTTCATTTCCCTATAGTTCTTAACCTTTATCAAGAATCACTTCTAGTGATATTGGGAATGCACTAATCTATAGCATGAATATTTAAAAAAATAAAAATAAAATACACTATTTAATGCCTTTCACTTATAAATCTGCATATGTAGTGGGCTAGCTCTAGAGGATAAGTAGCTCTTTTTCCTTTTTCCAGCAAGCTTTTCCCTCTAGAAAAATTTATGTAGCGAGAGGTTAACTTTAGCGAGCTAGCCAATAAAGATTCTTCCGGCTAATACAATCATTCTCCTAACCTTGCATGCCATGATAAAATTTAAAAAAAATAATATCTATGGAAGAAATACAAAAAATACTATCTTAATTTAATCGCATCACAAAGAAAAATGACCATATCACGAAAGTCTCTTACATGAAAGATGACCAATTATATTACTCAACTAATATCTTACAAGTGCATCAAGTTCAAATTGAAATATATCGAATGTATTGCCTTTTGCACATTTCCAAAGGAGTAGCTCACACCAATTGTTGAGTTTGAAAAATAGCTTTTGCCCTATTTTGAGTTTGAGATGGCACCTCATACTCATAATATTGTTGGGTTCGCTATAATCACAAGGGCATGCGTAGCGGAAAATTAATTTTTTTATCAAACATAAATTTATCAAATAAATTTATTCACTTGATTCGAAAGTGATTCTAATCATCATACTTATCCAAGTGAATATATATTAATTCGGATTGTACCTTTCGTGCACTCCAGTTGTTGTAAAGAATGAAATAATCAATTGCTTATCAGAACTCGTAATGGTCTAAGTGTCTCCCCTCTATCAAGTCCACAATATGAAAAGATAACATTAATTGAAAGGATTCGCTAGCATTCTTTTAATCGTTTACTAATGTAGATTCGAAGTAAACTTTGCTTTTTGATCCAATTGATGGATCAAGAACAAACTTTCAAGAGCAGTAAAGATTGATTTTTTAAGTTCTTGAAATTTAGATATAAAGAGAATATCAAGAAACTAGAACAAGAAAATCAAGAATTCAAGAGAACATACACATTTTCTTTTTCTTTCTTTTATTTTCTTTTCTGGGAGAGAAAAATCAAAGACAGAAAAAATAATTTTTTGCTAATTATTTCATGTAATTTTCATCCATCCCTATATATAGGGGCTGAAAATTTGCTCATACTCCAACTATTGGACAGTTTGTCAATTTTGAATTATTTCAATGTTTGATCTTGAAAGGATTCTAAACAAATCTTCCAACAACTCTTCTCTTTTCCTCTCTCCAATGTATGTGGACTTATTTGAAACTACATTAGTCATCAAAATATCTACATACATTTTTTATATTAATTTGAACTATTCAAATAATATCAAGATGGATATATATCAAATATATACCAAAAATATATTTATATATAAAATAAATCCTAGTGGCCAATTTTTATCCTATTAAAATCGGTCACTTTATTTATTTATTTATGAATATGTTAATTAAATAAATTATATTTATTTAATTTATTCTCTTCATATTCTAGTGGGCTTCTTAAATTATCCACATTAATTTTTGGGTTTGGACTTAAAAATCCACAAATCAATCCAATTGATTTATTCCCAAATTAATCAATCCAATTGATTAATTATACTTTACTCCAATTGGGATTATTAATCAAATTAGGTCCAATTAAATAATTCAATTACTTAATTGAATAATTCAATTAAACCACTAAATTAAATAAAACCCTTAATTAATTAATTTCCAACCATTGGATAAATCCCAAAAAATTAAAAATATTACTTTCCATAAAAATGTGTGACCCTCTTAGGTTCACTACTAACCTAGTAGTGGGCTTGCAACATTTATAATTTATGAATAATAATTATTCTAACTAATTAATCTAATTAATTAATCTTCTTACAATTACCCCATTAATTCCAAAAACCTCATCGTCCATGAAAACACTTACCAAGTAATCATGGCAAACTAGTATTAGATGAAATAGCGAGTAAACCTATTTCAATTGCGAGTACCATACACGTACGGTCCTTTCGACAGCTAATCTCCCAATTGAATCTAGGGCATAGATTATAAGTTGAAATCCTAAATAATTCAATAATTATGATTCCATTTCAAGTTCTAATGATTCGTGATGAATCACGATTTATCCTGTCTTGCCCAAAGTCTTTGAATCATGAACTATGAAAATACAAAAAATTCTCTTATTTAATAAAAACAAGTGTCAAATTGGATGTTGGCTACTGACAAACCTCTATGTATACCAATGCAACACCCAACATACTCCTTTATGATTGTCAAGTAATCAGAAGATATATCAAAGTGCTGCAGGATGCAGGCTACCATCGTGCCTCAAGTCCGAGGACTAGCCGTATAGTATCGTAACACAAAAAATCTTATTTTAACAGGCAAAGCTTCCAGCTAAAAATTTCTTGTGAGCTATGTTTGGTGTACTTATTCCCTAACAAGCATCCACATACATGCACTTGCGTCTCTATGTTAATGCCAATAGAATGCGATATTCTCATATCACGAGCATGCATCATTTGTGAAAGTCTTATTAAGTCATTTGATGTTCCATCTCAAAAAGCTCTCGATTTAAAACTTATTTAAGACCAAAACCTTAAAGGCATGTTCCATGATCTCCATCACATGCGTAACCATGCTTTGTAGCTAAATTTGGTCTAAAGACTTTATCTAATGTGCAGAAATAAAAGATGCAAAATATAAGGTAAAGAAAATATATTTTTTTATTAATATAATTTTCAATAAGATTGTCTTTACAAAAGAAAAAGAGTACAATACACCTAATCTAATTAGAGCACCGGACATCTTACTCTAACAAATACATTCTCTTATGCACCATTTAAAAAAACATGGTTGCATATCACTCGATAGTCGTATGCTCAATCTCCAATCTCATGCTATGTTTCACCAATTTCTACTATCCCTCCAAGGAGAAAATTGAGAACATTAGCAAATGAGATAGCTTTAAGTAGTCAAACTTCATTTCAGTACATTATGAGGTAAATGACTAATTTCATTATTGCACTTGACATTTATTGGTGCTTAGTTGCCTCTACCACTAAGATGACACGTCTTATCACTTTATTGGATCAATTTATGCCTCCACTCTTTGTTGTCAACGTTTAAATCACGACAATGTTAGGCAACTTAAAATCTTATATTTGCAGCTTAAATAATTTAAAGCGCAAACAATATTCTTGGTCCAGTAGCATATTGTTAGCGTCTAAGTCGCGACAATACTATACAATTTGTCCATTTTCAAGCACATTTGACTTAAAATGTAAAATTGATGAGTTGGTCTAAAATCTGTAAATTAATTGCGCAAAATTTAGGTATAGGTCCAGTTCTAAGTAAATACTTTATTATTCTTCTATCCTCACCGAAATTGAAAATTTCGCAACTCACGATAATAATCATTTCCCACTGAGTTAAAGGCATAACAAAAATATATTGATCGTGAATAAAATAATAATTTTTTACATATCATGTATGCAACTATGCAATATGAATAATAAAATTTAGCCTCATACGGGTCACATTGGCATTTGGTGCATCATATTAAGATAATTTTGGCCAATAGTGGTAAAATAAAAAATATTATCGTAACATTGATGACACATAGCATCCCAAAAAGATGACCCAAGAAATACATGCATTGAAAATAATATAAATTACATTAATTCAAGGCCTACTACATCAATACACTCAAAAATAAAAAATAGGGATATCGAATTACCACCACCGCCACAAATTATCTCCCACAAGAATATGTAATAATATAAAGATAGATAATCAATTTACATGAGAACCCAAATGTTAATGTCCATTCATTCATAGTATATAATGATTCATATAGCATCAATTCAATTTAAATTGCAACACAAATAATTAAATAAAAAGATATAGTTAACAAAACATGCAACGCATGTAGAATATATTAGTCACATGAAAATATTTTTTCCATGCATCTTAATATGCAAAAATATTTTGGCATGAAAAAATTTTAACCCATAAAAATAGTTTTATATGCAATGTAATGTGCAAAAAGTAATTTTATGTGCACCATAATGCGCAAAAAAAATATTTTGCATGCACTGTAATGCACATTTTTTCAATTAATTTATATTAGAATTAATCTAATAAATTCTAATCATATTTTTTAACGGGTAAAAACTATTACAATTCAAATCAAAAACTAAAAAAAAAACAAGAATGAGAAATGAATTATTTTACCCAGTTGGCAATTTTTTTTTATTTTATTGAAATTTACAAAAAAATACCACCCAAAATGTGCCCTTAATTGCTGTAGTAAGTTGCCCCTCACGAGCCGCTGGCTCAACTCAAGCCATTGGTTCAGTTGCGCTGAGCTGAGTTATTTTTTTTTTTAGAATATCATGCTAAATGCAACCTCAGCTGCATGGCAACCATGTGTGTGAAACTTGGGCACCAACTAGGCGCCACCTGTGTACCAGCTCATCATCAGCTACGTCAGCACTCGAGGTCCTTCTCTGATGCCTACGACTTTTTCGATAACATTTTTCGACAAATTTTAATTTCCAGCCAAAACTTTAAAAATCCATATCTCACTCTTTTTAAGTTTGTTTTTATTGAATTTTATGGTGTTTCAAACCTCTTTTCATGTTTTACAACATACTATAAATTTTTTGAAACAAAATAGCAAAAATAGGTTTGATTTCTAGCCTAAAAGAAACAGGTTTCAAATTTTAAAATAAATTATCTCTAAAATTGTTCATCCATTTTTACCAAAAAAGACGAGAACGACCTATAGGCTCTACTACAAAAAGAAAATTCACAACAATATGAATCACATATTCGTATATATATAAGTAGATCGGGCATTATCTTATACACAATGGAATTATCGATCCATGAATTCTAGATGAAGCTCGTTCACGCCTCATTTAGATTGAATCATGAATATGCCTCCAAGACTACATACTCAAATCAACTACTAACATATTTTTTTCTAATAGAGTTATTAACTGAATTATATACCTCAAAATTTTGGAGTTCTATGGTGATGCTCCAATGATGCTCTAAGGAAAGACGGAGAGATAAACTGTAGAGAGAGTCTTGAAATAATACATTCACTCACACGTTCCTTTTGGATGGGGAATTTATTATATATAAAAGATATATATTCCTACACAATAAAGAATCTCATTTATGTTGGGTTCGCTTTAATCGTAGGAGCACACGCAGTGAAAAATTAAATTTTTCTTTATCAAATATAAATATATATATCTCCTCGATTTGAAAGCGGTTCTAATGATCACACTTATTTAAATGAATATATTAACAAATACTAAATTCAAATTATACCTTTCTCGCACTCCGGTTATAGTAGGGAATGAAGCAATCAATTGCTTATCCTAGACT
The DNA here is from genome assembly GCA_019321725.1 of Paulownia fortunei. Classification (NCBI taxonomy): domain Eukaryota; kingdom Viridiplantae; phylum Streptophyta; class Magnoliopsida; order Lamiales; family Paulowniaceae; genus Paulownia; species Paulownia fortunei. The sequence continues at coordinate 39,188 of JAGSPU010000079.1, read as the reverse complement.
TTCAAAATTTGTAGGAATCCAAGTGTCTCCTCTCTATTAGGTCCACATCAATTAAAAGGATTCACTAGTATCCTCTTAATTATTTACTAAACTAGAACCAAAGTAAATTTTGTCTTTTGATCCAATTGATGGATCAAGAACAAACTTTCAAAAATAATAAAGATTGATTCTTTTAAGTTTTTGAAACTTGAATATAAAGAGAATATCAAGAAACTAGTTTTCTTTTAAAGAACAAGAAAATCAAGATTTCAAGAAAACACTTTTTTCTTTCTTTCTTTTCTTGGAGAGAAAAATAAAAGACTTAACCAAATAATTTTTGCTTATTTTTTGCTGAATTTTCAGCCATCTCTATTTATAGGGGCTGAAATTTTGCTCATACTTTAACTCTTGAAAAATTTGTCAATTTTGAACTATTTCAAAATTTTATCTTGGAAATATTCCAAATATTCCAACAATTCTTCTATTTTTCTCTCTCCTATATGTATGGATTTATTTGAGACTATATTAAACATCAAAATTGTCTACATACGTTCCTGATATTAATTTGAACTCTTCAAATAATATGAAGATAGATATATATCAAATATATATACTTAAATTATATTTACATATAAAATAAATTATAGTGGCCGATTTATTCCCATAAAATCAGTCACTTTATTTATTTATCTGTAAACATGTTAATTAAATAAATCATATTGATTTAATTTTTTCTCTTCATATTTTAATGGGCTTCTTAAGTTATCCACATTAATTTTTGGGCTTGGACTCAAAAATTCACAAATCAATCTAATTGATTTAATCTCAATTTAATCAATCCAATTGATTAATTTAATTTACTCCAATTGGGCTTCCTAATCAAATTAGGTGCAATTAAATAATTTAATTACTTAATTGAATAATTTAATTTAACCATTAAATTAAATAAAACTCTTAATTAATTAATTAATTTCCAATCATTGGATAAATTCTAAAATTAAAAATATTACTTTCCATAAAGATGTGTGACCCTCTTAGGTTCACTACTAAGCTAGTAGTGGGCTTATAATATTTTGCAACTTATGAATAACAATTATTCCGATTAATTAATTAATTAATTAATCCGAATTAACTCCTTAAATCCAAGAACCTCACCATCCATGAAAATATCTAGCAAATAATCATGACAAACTAGTGTTGGGTGAAATAACGAGTAAACCTATTTCAATTGCAAGTACCATACACGTAGGGTCCTTTTGACAGCTAACCTCCCGATTGAATCTAGGACATGGATTATTAGTCAAAACCCTAAATGATTCAATGATTGTGATCACATTTCAAGTTTCAATAATTCTTGATGAATCACAATTTATCCTGCCTTGACCAAGGTCTTTGAATCATAAACTATGAAAACACAAGAGATTCTCTTATTTAAAAAGACAAGTGTCGAATTCTATATTAGCCACTGACAAACCTCTATGCACACCAATGCAACACCCAACATACCCTTCGGTGGTTGTTAAGTAATTAGAAAATATATCAAAGTGTTGTAGGCTGCACACAAGGCTACCATCGTGCCTCAAGTCTGAGAACTAGCCGTGTACTATCACAACACAAAAATTCTTATTTCAACAGGCAAAGCCTCCAACTAAGAATTTCTTATGGGCCATGTTCGGTGTACTTGTTCCCTATCAAGCACCCACATACATGCACTTATGTCTCTACGCTAATGCCAATGGAATGCGACATCCATATCTCATGAGCATGCATCACATGTGCGAGTATTATTGAGCTATTTGATATTCCATCTCAGAAAGCTCTCGACTCAAAACTTATTTAAGACCAAAAGCTTTAGAGGCATGTTCTATGATCACTATCATATGCATGACCATACCCTGTAGTTAAATTTGGTATAAGGACTTTATCTAATGTGCAAAATTAAAAGATACATGACATAAGATAAAGAAAATATTTTTTTATTAATATGAATCCTGATAAGATTATATTCATAAAAGAAAAAGAGTACAATAAACCTAATCCAATTGGGGTATTAGGCATCCTACTTTAATAATTTCCCACTAGCCCTAGCTCCAATTGCCCATGTATCTAAGGCCAATTTTTTCAAGATGTCGATCGAATATCTTCTGTGCTAAGGGCTTAGTAAGTGGTTATACTATATTTTAACTGAGGTAACTCAATCCACAATGACGTTGCCTCTATCAATGATCTATCTGATCAAGTGATATCGTTTCATTATGTGCTTGGATCTTTAATGAGATATTGGCTCCTTTGCTTGCGTAATGGCTCCATTATTATCACAACAAATTATAATTGGATCAACAACGGATGAAACTACACCCAATCCTTGGATAAAGTTTCTTATCCAAACAACTTCTTTTGTTTCATCTAATGCAACAATATATTCAGCTTCGGTGGTAGAGTCTGTAGTCATCTCTTGCTTAGAACTTTTCCAATTGACCGCACCACCATTCAGAGTGAATATGTATCCATACATGGACTTTGAGTTGTCTATATTGGACTGAAAACTAAAGTTTGTTTATCGCTCCAGTTTTAGTTCTCCATTGTTGTATATCAGAAAGATATTCTTAGTCCTTCTCAAGTACTTGAGAATCATCTTAATGGCTTTCCAGTGTTCTTCCCCTAGATTGGACTGATATCTACTCGTGACACTCAGAGCATGTGCTATATTAAGTCTTGTATATAACATTGCATACATTATGCTCCCTATTGCAGAAACATAAGGTATGCAAGCTATCCTTTCTCTCTCTTCAGGTGTCTTGGGACACATAATCTTAGAGAGTGAAACCCCATGACTCATAGGTAGGAATCCTCTCTTAGATTCCTCCATGGTAAAACTTTTTAGTACTTTGTTTATGTACATGGACTGGGATAGTTCATTCATCCTTCTTGATCTATCTCTATAGATCTTTATACCTAGGATAAAAGATGCATGTCCCAAGTCCTTCATGGAAAATAGATTAGAAAACCAAGTCCTCGTTGATTGCAACATCCCTACATCATTTCTAATGAGTAAGATGTCATCAATGTAGAGCACAACAAATGTAACTGCACTCCAATGAACCTTCTTGTAGACACATGGTTCATTCGGGTTCTTATAAAAATTAAACATTTTTATTGTTTTTATCAAACTGGATATTACAACTCCTCGAAGCTTGTTTAAGTCCATAAATGGATCTCTTGAGCATGCAAACTTTTTGCTCACTCCTTTTGGATATGAAGCCTTCTCGCTGCTTCATATAGATCTATTTCTTAGTGTTTCCATTAAGGAAAGTGGTCTTCACATCCATTTGCCATATCTCATAGTCATAATATGCATATATGGCTAATAGTATGTGAATGGATTTAAGCTTCGCTACTGGCGAAAAAGTTTCCTCATAATTAATTCATTACTTCTAAGTATAAGCTTTTGCTACCAGTCGTGCCTTATAGGTCGCTACCTCTCCATCTACTCCAAGCTTCTGCTTCTAGACCCATTTGCAACCAATGGGAACAATTCCCTATGGTGGGTCCACCAAGGTTCATACCTTGTTGGAGTACATGGAGTTCATCTCAGATTGCATAGCTTCTTACCACTTCTCCGAGTCGATGTCAGACATCGCCTCTCCATAACTTCTTGGATCATTATCTAAGGAGAGTCTTTCTTATTTGTCCTCTAACAACAAGTTGTACCTCGTAGGTACCGTTAAGACACTTTTAGATCTTCGAAGAGGTTGTGCCTCAGAGGGCCAGCATCAGCCGATGTGTCTGATAAATTGGTTTTATACCAATAATTCATATGTCTTTTGATTAACATTTAGTTTGTTTTCAAGTATTTTTGTTACTTTTTATGCATTTAGTTTGAAATCTTGTAGGTAATGACAATAAGAGAAGAAAATGGAAAGAAATAAAAAATGGTAGAAATGTTTAGGAATTCGAGTTGTGGTGCTACTGATGGCAGTTTTCGTATTTTACTCATAACTCTTGGCCCCAATTTCATATAAACTTCATTCTTGATCCAATGGAAATCCAAGAGATATATATACAACTTTTATGTTTACCACAAAATCTAATTCATTCTATTTCAATGAGAAACATCGAGTTCAATGGTCACCACGGAATGAACTTTTCTAGTATGACACATTATGGAATTTCTAGAATAACTCTCTCCAAAGATGTCCTATTTAGTTCATTTCGTGCCCCTAGAAATCCAAGACACATATCTACAATTCATTAGAAGAAAACCAAATCCAATTCAGCTTAAAAAGAGATCAAAAATTAGTTGCAATGGGCTGAACAGTATCAAAGTGCTGAAATGAGGCTGCCAGGACAGAATGCCTGGCGCCTAGGCACCAAAACAGAGCGCCTAGGCACCGTCCAAGGCTTACAAGATAGAATACACAGTGCCTAAGCACCGTTATTCCATACCTAGACGCTGCCCTTCCAACAAAAAAGATGCTGATGTATTTTCTTTGCGACAAGGGGCAATAGATCATGAATTTTGGAATTTTTATGAGATATACACATTAGATACACCTATACATCATTACCCATGTGATGCTCTAGCAGAAACACTAAATTGGTGGGGATAAAAAGAAGAAAAAGCCAAGAAAAAAGGAATGATTTTCAGGTTTCTTTTGAAGAACAACCAAGAAAATTAGAATGATTTTCAGGTTTCTTTTGAAGAAAAGCCAAGAAAAGTGGAAGGATTTCAAGGTTTCTTTTGGAAGACTCTTGGGGAAAGAATCATTGGGGAGAAGTTTAAAAGGGGAAGATCAACATCAACCAAATAGGAGTAGGATTGGTTCTTGGAACCAAAGGTAGCCATTCTTGGAGAGAAGTAAGCCATTTTTGGAGACAAGGAGAGTATCAACCATTCCTTCCACTTCACAAATTGGTGAACAATTTCCATGTTCTTTCTTATTTATTTCTTGAAGTTGTATTCATCCATGGTGAACTAAACATTTCTTTCTAGAGGATGATGTAACCTTATTTGATCCTATGTTTTGAGTTCCAAATAATATTAATTCAAGTTTTTCATCTTGTTTGTGTTATCTTGTTTAGTATTTCATCTTGATTAACTGATCATTAATTGAGATTGTTTAACGTATGAGATTCGGCACTCGAGAGAGGAAAGATTATATATGATCATAGGGATAACACAACCTAGGAATCATAGAGTTGAGAAGCTTATGAAACCTTTAAAGTTTTGAAGAAGAATTCATTAAACTTTTGTAGAGTTTTATTCTTGAATTTTTATAGAGATATCAAAATTCATGTTGGAACTCATAGTAAATTTGGCACTTGAGAGAGAGAATTGATAAGGTTCGGAATTCTTAACTTACATGTGTTGTTGACTTGAATTGGTATATTTTAGAAGGAAGAACATAGGTGATAATTAGGTAAGTCATTCCTCTAGACTTGCTCATAAAGTATTTGTTATATTGTTTCTAAAAATTCCACTCTTGTCTTTGCATTTTTATCTTACTTTACTTTGTTGTTTCAATCATCATTCGATCTTCTAGATAAAATTAGGACTATTTGAACTATGATACTTAATGCAATTTTTTATTACAATCCTTGTGGATACTCAACTCAACTCACTGTTATATTAAAACTTGACACTATGCACTTACGGTTTGTAAAATATTTTACATTCAAGTTTTTAGCGCCTTTGCCGGGGATTGTTTTATCATAATTGTATTAATACTGTTATGACTTAGTCTTGATTTTAGTCTAGATTGCTTTTACTTTTTTTACGTATTTTGATGTTGTCTTGCCTTGCACCGGGTTATACGTATTTGTATGCATAAGGCTAGGAGTCTGAAGGAGATAGCTACTAATAGCTATCAATGGCCTTCTAAGAGGTCTTCCATTAAAAGGTTGCCGGTGTTCTTGAGGTAGATCCATTTACATAATTAGTTGCACAAATTTCTTTTCTTTCTAACCAATTTGCAACTTGGACTTCTTTTGGAGCTTCTCAAGCGAAGGATTCCATGGTATCCACTAGCACTTCATTTATGAAAACCAAAGCTGAGAAAAAGGCATAATTAGAGGATTTGCTAAGCACTTTCATTGGTGAAACAAGAGCCCGATTGAATAAGAATGAAGCAAAGATAGACAACATTGAGACTGAATTAGGGCAGCTGGCTTCAAGTTTAGGAGCTCAAATGAAATCAATAGAAAATCAAATTGGACAGCTTGTGACTGAAATTAATGCTCAAAAGCATAAAAAAAACTTTCCAAGTGAGATGAAAATCAATCCAATGGAGCATTGCCAAGCCATCCAACAACAAATAATGGACGAGTGCGAAATGACTGAAAAGTGCAATGCCATCTTGCAAGAGAAGCCACGTCAAGTGCTTACTAATTCAGGGAGTTTCATTATCCCTTATTCAATTGGAAACTCTACTTGTGAAATAGCATTATGTGATCTAGATGCAAGAACTAATTCAATTTCATTATTTAATTTTAAAAAGCATGCACTAGATGAAGTAAGACCTACTAGGGTAACTCAAGATATGCTTGAGAATGGTGACCAATTCTTGTGTTCTACAGATTTTTTCATTTAATATGGAAAAAGATAGGTACATCTTCACGATGTTTGGAAGACCATTCGCAGAAATATGGGATACACTTGTTGATGTCTAAAAGGATGCTACTCTGGATCAATTTCACCTTGCCTATCTGGAAGGATCACCTACACTCTTAGAGCACACAAAGACGTGACATGATAAATACTTATTCTTAGATTCGAGATGAGTAAAGAAGATAGTCAGGCTGACAACTATAAACCAAACACGACTTGGGAGGCAACCCAAGCTATTTTTCTTTTATTTTTTAATAATTTCTTAGTTAGTTTTTGAAATATGTTTGCTTTCTAGATTTAGGCATTTTTAACTATTGCATTTCTGTGTTTATGCTTGTGTTTTTTTATTGCTTTAACCCATAAGCTTTCATGCTTTCTTTTCTTGTGTAGGTGGATGTCGATTTGGTGATATATGTGGATCTCCCATGAACTCCAAGTGTATCACTATTGGAAAGAAGAGTTTCTTATTTCCACCTCTTATGTGCTTTAATTCTTTAAACATTGAGGACAATGTTAATTTTAAAGTTGGGGGTGGGATTTGTATTTTGTGTGTTTGAGCTTTATATGAAAAACTGAGATAAATTTTTCAATTTGAATTACCCATGTTGAGTGATGAGAGTCCAAGAGCAAGCATGCTTTGTTGACAAACTTAGTTGAGTTCATGTTTTGTGATTGAATGAATAACTTAATTACCATTTGCCTATGATGATACTAATTGATATTGTATAGAATCCAATGGAAAGAAAGATTGCTAGTCTTGTGACATAGCGATTCTTGTATGTTTGATCCTTACTATGAATGATGAATTTTTATTAAGCACATCGTGTCAAAATCTTGTGAATTACATATTACTTGGTGTTGTATTTTGCTTCCAATTAGTTGTATTGGTCATTTTGTGGTGTTTTAGAACTTGCTTGATTACTCTTTGAGGCAAAATTCTAGATAAATACAAACTTGGAAATGATTTAGGCCATTTTTGACTCGTTTGTGCCTTTCAAGCCTACCATGATCACACTTTTAGTCAATAGTTATCCCATTGAGCTGCTTTTCAAAGAATGGTATGTGCAAGATATATGAATAACCACCATTCGACTTTATTTCTTGAAGCTCACTATACCGACCCTTTATACCCCAAAAAACTAATGATTGTCCCTGAGAAAGCTTAAAGTGTGACATTTTGTGTACAATCTTATCAATGGATCTAATGGAGACATGTTGAGGGCACGAATGAATGTATTTAGGGGTATGAGCAAGGAAAATAAGCAAAGAAATAAATGGCAATGCATGTTGATGAAAAGAAACAAGTTTGGGGTTGTGAAAGCAAAAGAATAAGAAATGAAGCCTTAGGATTCATGAAAAAAAGAAGAAAAAAATTATTAAAAAAAAAAGAAAAGCATGAATCCCAAAAGAAAAAAAAGGAGAGAGAAAAGAATTAGGAGAATGAGATTCTATGTGCAACGCTTTATGCTCTTTTATGTTATTTATCCCTATTTTTTTTTCATAAGCCAATATCTAGGCCTTACGTTACAAGCTTATTGAAGTTGATATCCAACTTGGAATGGAGGTGATACCACATCAATATCCTTATGTCATTAGTATTCCATTCTTTCTTCTGTCATTAAAATTTGAACTCCTAATTCAATCTCTAATCTGCTTTAATTTTATAATACTCAGACTTAATGGACCTCAACCTAGTTAAATAATTAATTACACCCTAATTTAATTTATCCAATCGATTGAATAATTAATCTATTTTATGAAGTAATTAAAATTTAAATAATTAATTTATCCAATCAATTATTATTTTGTTCCAATTAATAAGTCCAATTTAAGCTCTCCAATCTAATTAGATCCAATTTATTAATTTACTTAATCAATTATCTCAATACTTGAATTAATTTGAGCCCAATAAATTAATTAATTATATTATCTAATTTAATTAATCCAAGAGTTGGATTAATTCCCATGGCAAGAATTGAACTTGTGTAAGTTAGTTTATAACCTCTTAGGTTCACTAATAAGTAGTGGACTCACAACCCTTGTGAATAAATTAAACAACTAAATTATTCTGATCAATTAATGAAATTATTAATCCTTTTCGAATCAAGCTATTAACTATGAAAACCTAAAAATCATGGTTAGCATCTAACAATATGCCATAAAGATCTAGATATAGTTGAAATAGCAAACATTTTAGTTACGAGTATACCATACAAGTACAGTCCTTCTATCTCCTAATCTCCTAATTGGGATTAGGGTATGAATTATTAGTCGAATCTCAAATAACCCAACAACTATGTACCAATTCCAAGTTACGTGACTTCACGATGAAATTGAAAAATTATTTTCTAATCGCTACAACTTTAAGGTTGCAAACCCAAGTGTAGGTTGTATTAAGTAATAAATTTATCGTGAGTCCGAGGTCGATCCACAGGAAAGTTATTTGAAGAATTCAAGTTTATATTTTTAAAAAGATGTAGTTTATGTGAAATAAAATATATGAATAATTAATGTATGTTGTAACTAAAGAAAAACCGAAGTAATAAAAGTACTGATGATTAGGGATCCACTCTTGAGTTTTGGATAAAGAAATCGTTATTTTTTCTGTTTATCTCTATTAATTGCCACAATTGGAATCCATACATAGTGAAGGTTCCAATCAAAAGATATTATCAAATAACTCATGCAATAAGGTAATTATGATATTGTCTTACTATTTCTAATTATCTCTTAACACCAACACTTATTTATGGGATCAAACATTTATGCACACCTTCGTCAACAATAAATCAAAGTTTCACATTAGTAGTCGGTGGGGTAAAATCGTACAATAAACTAAATGAATCCAAGTATTTGTTGTGCCATTGGAGATACATAAATCAAGAATCACCACAAAACAAGTAGGGTTTATATAAAAAATAAAAATAAGAATACAACATACTTAAACATTTTCTACCCTTATAATCATTCATCTTCCTCCATCAAGAGGTTCACCCTAATTCTTCAACAAAATAAAATTTAAAAAGACATAATAAAAGTAGCAAAGACTAAAAATATAAGAGAAACTAGAGAATGCATTTCTATTACTACTAGAAAACTTACAATACTAGAAAATATACAAACTAGAAAACTTAGCTTAAAGAAACCCTCTACCCCCCCCCCCTCTCTTACAAGCTTAGTACATGACCTATTTATAGTACTTGGAGTAAACTAGAGGCTAAATAAATAATGGAGAGGTTAATCAAGTGGTATGCTAGTTGCCAAAAGTTGGTAAGTTGTTACACCAAGTTCTCACCTACTGAATTGAATTATATTGTTCGATCAGATACAGCCAAATTTTAAAGATACGTAACGAATCAAAATTGTAGATCTTTTAGCGCTGATACATTTTCATATATATGTTGTCAAATATGGGGGTCGGATGAAGGAGATATGGTCAAATTATTGAGTCATGTCCAAGAGTCATCCTTTAACAGCAGTAGCAACTTGCAACTTATGTTTTTATCATTTTGACATATTTTCACACCATCTTGTCTTTAGAAAACTTGTTTATTTACCTCTTATGTATAACATATCTAAATTTCAACCTAAAATAAATTTGGGCCCAAGAGATATAACCCAATTGGTAAAATAAGTCAATATTGGGCTAAACTCTGATCCGAATTTTGGTGATCCATTTTGTGCAACTAATTAGATGAATTTTCTGCTATAATTAAGATTAAATTGGGCTGAGATTCAAACATAAATGTTGTACCTCTATCTCTTGGTTTTCAAATGAAATAAGCTTCAGGTCCATAGGACTTTTGATCATGAAGTTATGCTCAAATTAGAAAAGCTGCACAAGTTTGAAAACATGCTTCCATTTATTCCCTAACACAAAATATTAATAAAACAATAATATTAACAAGTATAAAGCAAGAAAAGTATAAAGAATTTGATACAAAAATATGTCAAAATATGCACTTATCAAATTCCCTCATACTTAACCCTTGCTTGTCCTCGAGTAAGCCTAAAACAAACATAAACTAATCCACTTTCGTAGGAAATCACGATTGTATTTAGCATATACAACAAGCCTTTAAACCCCTAGGTGGCCCATAGAGGATGAGTTATAGTCTCGTGAAGGTTTTCAGTAGTGATACTCACAAACACCTATAATAACTCCCTTCCAACTTTTTTTCTCATGAAGCAACAAAGTAATATGGAAAATAAAATCAGATAAGTGTTGAGTTTAACTCTTAGTCATTCAAAAGTGAATACATTTCTACAATAAGCATACTCAAGTGTGTGTGTAGATAGTTAATGTCAATAGTGATGAAACTATGGATGTTTCAAATAAGTAAATTCTCATAAAACCTTACAAAAACTATAACCCAATCTCTAATAGAAAAGTTAAACATCATAGGCTCTTGCTTTGGTGCAAATCTCCACTATACTGAAGGGACCATACGAAATCAAAAGGTTTTCAACAAAGGTTGTAATGGGGCCAAAGGGTAGTGATGTAGCTAAGAAATAAAAGGATAAGATGCAACAAAAGTTCTAAAAACCTCATGGAATTAGAGACAGAGAGTTTATTGATGAAGAATTCTCAAACTCCACAAATTTCAACACTGGGGTCTATTGTTATTGAATTGGACCCTTCTTTTTCATCTTGCAACATCTCATTTTTAGTTGCAACTCGTAGCACTTTGCAAAAATTTTTTCTATTTTTTTTTGTTTTTTGTTTTTTTTAAAGAGAAACTCCTCCACACTTATATTCTATTCCAACCTGAATTTCTTTTGTAAGTTCACACTATCAATTGAATGTCTCTTAAACTCCAATCATTTTTAGAATAAGGGTTGGATAATAGTATATTTAAGTTAGGTAAAAAGATATGATTATAAAAAAAATATTTATTTATTGGAAGGCTCAAAATGGTTTACTAGGGGGATGTTTTCTTGAAACATCATATGGGGAACAAGCTGATTTGACAATGGTGCTAGAAAGCCTAATGCCTTAATCATTTTTCTAGTGGTGAACTATCAATTGTTCATCTCGACAGACCAAAAGTAAAAGTTCTAATACTCAACCCCTACATGTTGAAGATCCAAGTGATAATTAGAGCACGAGCATAAGAACTATCTATTTTGACATGATTGTCTTCACACTTAATAACATAGCTATATGTGCAAAATAAAATTTGAGTATAATTATCACAAAATATATCAACCAAATAACAACATCAAAGTCCAAAACAACACCCATCATCAATCAAACCATATTAGTCAAGCTTAATTTTAATCATTGAAGTTGGAAGAACCACTACGACTTAAAAAAGTAAAAACAATTGGTAATTCACAAACATTTGTTAAAAACTTCACAAACTTGCCATGTTATGCAAAAAATAGGGATGCGTCTCAAGAATGTTACAATTACCTTTTACTCAGCCATCATTTTTCATGCTTTCAATGGAGCCATAAAAAAAACACGCTTGATTTTTTTTTGTTAAATAAAATACTAGAAAAACATACATTGAACACACAAGTCATGATATAAACTATCTCTCCTCCCAACCTAATCGAGACATTGTCCCAATGTCAAAAATAGATAGGAAAGTAGAGTTTGAAAGATATCACCTGAAGTGTGGCTAATAAAGCTGAAACAACAAAAAAACCATATACTATTAGATAAAATCATTAACAATAAGTATCACAGACTGAGAGTCAAATTCAATTTGTATTTTCAACCATTGTTCTTGTTGGACCAATCAGATTGGCCAAGGCTAGATCAGGTTCTGGCACGTATGCTAGAAGTTGATCAGGTGTTGGAGCAGAAATGAGGATTCTTCTTGCAGACGGTGAAATAAAACCTTTTTTCGCAGCATGATCTACAAAAGATACCAAACCATCATAAAAACCATTAACATTAAGAATACCTATAGGTTTTTAGTGAATATTGAGTTGTGCCCAAGAGACAACTTGGAATAATTCCTCTAGTGTACCAAAATCGCCAGGTAGAATGATGAATGCATCCGCATTGTTTAACATGTTAGGCATTCTGTCTTGAATATGTGACACTTTTAGGTCATCTCCAAGGTCATACCTATAATATTATGGACTGTTAAAGATTTTGGGATAACTCCTAGAACTTTGACACCTCCAACATAAGCAGAAATAGCAACACTCCCCAGTAACCCCAAACTGCCTCCCTCATATACTAAATGATTTTTTCTCTCTTTTAAAGTTCTACCAAGGTTATTGGTTGCCCCTATAAACTCACCATGTTTTCCAAGTTTGGATCCACAAAAAATACAAATGCAATTGAATTTGTGAGTTGAAGAAACTTCCATTTTTATTTTATTATTTTTTTCTTTTTGAAAATAAGTTGTGCAAAAATAGAGTGAGTACAATGATATTTATTGAAGTGTGAATAGTGAATGCATTTATTGCATGTTATTTTATTTTGTCAAAAAGGTTGAAAATAAAGACACACACAAAATTTAAAAATTACCTACTTACACGTGAATGTACATGTAGTTGTGATTATGGCTCACATCTTCCTCTAGTTTTATGTCCAGTAACGGCTTAAACGCCTTCTATATCGGTCGAGGATATACTTCCCATCTAGTTTTCTTATAAACTGGCAAACAGGGTCTTTTAATGTCAGATTCCTAAGACTATAAAGCTCATATTCATTTCGAAAATGATCCCATAAATTAAGAATTGCACGTTGTACCAATCCACATGAATGCGTCTCAAGAGTCAATATAATGTGATCTAAAGACTCCTTACTCAGTCCATTCATAATGAATTTAAGTTTATCTTCTCGATTTTTAGAGACCATTCCTAAAGAACGACACTTTTGGTTACAAGTCCATCTAGCACAATTGTGACAAACTTTTATTTTTTTCGCCCTTTGTTTTTTTGAATATGTACTTTTACCAAAACCAGACATGTATCTAGTAAGCAAATCTGGAAACTCATGTGAAAACTCACCTGCTCTTACCTTTGCTTCAATTATCCATCGTATGTCCTCCAGGATGCCCTTGTGCATAAGCATCCTCAATCTTTCAATCATGATTTTATAAATTTTCAAAATTGCATTTTTAGGAAGAAAAGAAAATTGTTTCTTAAGAGTTAGAAAATGTCACCCATTTTGAAAAGAACAAGAAAAGAGAATGAGAAAAGTAAAGAAAATTTGTACAAAAATTTCAGTTGTTTGGGAAACTGACAAGTTCGACTTTTATAGTCACGGAGTACCTTTATCCGCTACTTAACCGAGAAAAGAAAAAAAAATAAAAGAGAGAAAAAAATAATTCAAAACAAATAAAGTCAGAGAAAATGAGTGTATACAACACTAATCATAACAAGGGTTAGAAAGAAAAAGAATTTCCTCTTGTGAAAATTGATTTTCTAGAAATGGTTTAACTCTTTGTCCATTTACTTTAAATAAGTTACCAATTCTAGGATTTTCAATGTCAATCGCCCCATAAGGATATGTTTTTTTTTTAAAACAAAAGGACCACTCCACTTTGATCTCAATTTTCCAGGAAACAAATGCAATCGAGAATTATAAAGCAAAACCTTTTCACCAACCTCAAATATTTTTCTTGAAATTTTATTATCATGAAAATTTTTTATTCTTACTTTATAAATTTTAGAATTCTCATATGCATCATTTCTCAGTTCTTGAAGTTCATGGATTTGTAATTTGCGCAATTTTGAAGCTTCATCAAGGTTGAAGTTAAACATTTTGATTATCCAATAAGCTTTATGTTCAAGTTCAACAGGTAAATGACAAGGTTTTTCATAAACTATCCTATAAGCAGACATGTCTAATGATGTTTTGAAAGCAGTTCTATATGCCCAAAGTGTATCGGTAAATTTAAGAGACCAATCTTTATGGTTTGGGTTAACTGTTTTCTCCAAAATTTATTTTATCTCTCTATTTGCAAGTTCAACTTGTTCATTTATCTGAGGGTGATAAGGGGTTGCAACTTTATGTATGATTCCATATTTCCTCATTAAAGTTCTGAAAACTTTGTTACAAAAATATTTTCCCCCATCACTGATAATAGATCTAGAAATTCCAAATCGACTTAAAATATTTTCTTTCAAAAATTTTATCACTATTTTGTGGTCATTGTTTTGACAAGGAATTGCCTCGATCCATTTTGAAACATAATCTATGACAACCAAAATGTAAAGAAAAACAAATGATAATGGAAATGGCCCCATAAAATCAATAACCCAACAGTCAAAGGTTTCAATCACTAGGATAGGGTGTAGGGGCATTATATTTCTCTTTGAAAGGGACCTTAACTTTTGATAATTTTCACAACTTTTGCAGAAAGTGTAACTGTCTTTGAAAAGAGTTGGCCAATAAAATCCACATTGCAAGATTTTTGCAATAGTTTTCTTTATAGATGACCACCATATGTTTCTAAATGACAAAATTTGACAATATTATCTATATCATTGTGAGGCACACATCTTCGAAAGATTTGATCCGGACAATATTTGAATAGGTATGGATCATTGCAATAAAAGTTTTTAACCTCAGTCAAAAACTACTTTTTGTCTTGAGAGTTCCAAGGCGATGGCATCTTTCCTGTCATGAGAAAATTAACAATATCAACAAACCAAGGTAAAATAGAAAAGTCTCGACAAATGATCAGCCACTATATTTTCTACTCCTTTTTTATCTCGAATAGTAATATTAAATTTATGGAGTAAGAGAATTCACCTAACCAGTTTTGGTTTAGTATCTTTTTTTGACAAAAGATATTTCAAAACTGCATGATCACTGAAAACAACAACTGGTGAGCCAACAAGATAAGACCAAATTTGTCTAATGCAAAAACTACAACAAGTAATTCTTTTTCAGTTGTCATATAATTAAATTGAGCACCATTTAAAGTTTTACTTGCATAGTAAATAACATATGATTTCTTATCTTTTCTTTGTCCCAAGACAGCTCCAATAGCATAATCACTAGCATCACATATTATTTCAAAAGGTAAAGTAAAGTCCAATCCGGAGGCTACATGATTGGAGCAGATATAAGCATGCTTTTAAGCTTAACAAAAGCATTTTCACAATTTTCAGTTTATTAAAAAATATTGTCTTTTGTTAGAAGATTACACAAAGGTTTAGATATTATACTAAAATCTTTGATAAATCTTCTATAAAAACTAGCATGTCCTAAAAATGATCTAACCTCCTTCACAATCTTTGGTGTTGGCAAATTGGTAAGTAACTCAATTTTAGATTTGTCAACCTCAATACCTTGTGATGAAATAATGTGTCCAAGAACAATACCATTTGTTACCATGAAATGAGATTTCTCCCAATTGAGCACAAGATTCTTTTCTTCACACCTGATCAAAACTTTTTCTAAATTAGATAAGCAATCATCACATGAATTACCAAAATAGAAAAATCATCCATGAAGACTTCAAGAAAACGTTCAACCATGTCACTAAAAATACTAAGCATGCATCGTTGGATTGTAGCTGGTGCATTACATAATCAAAAAGGTATTATTCGATATGCAAAAGTACCAAAAGGACATGTAAAAGTTGTTTTCTCTTAATCTTCAAGTGCAATTGCAATTTGATTATACCCAAAATATTCATCTAAAAAGTAATAAAATTCGTGTCCCGCAACTCTTTTTAAAATTTGATCCATGAAAGGTAATGGAAAATGATCTTCTCTAGTAACTGAGTTGAGTTTTCTATAGTCAATGAACATTCGCCAACCAGTTACAGTCCTAGTTGGAATTAATTCATCATTCTCATTCTTGACTACAGTAACTCCAGATTTCTTAGGTATAACTTGAGTAGGACTTACCCATTTGCTATCAGAAATAGGATAAACGATTCCATTATCTAAGAGTTTAATGACTTCATTTCTCACTACTTCTTTCGTATTATGATTTAGCTTTCGTTGTATTTCTCTAGAAGGTTTAGCATTTTCCTCTAGATAGATGTTATGTATGCAAATGAAAGGATTAATACCTTTAATATCAACAATGGTCCATCCTAAAGCATTCTTATGCATTTTCAGATTTTCGATCAACTTACCTTCTTGAGATGCATCGAGTTTGGAAAAAATTATAACTGGAAAAGTCTCATTCTCACCCAAGAAAGAGTATTTCAAATTAACTAGCAAATGTTTCAAATCAACCACGTGAGCTTTAATACTTGATGGAATAGATTTTACTGTTGATGATGAAAGTTTTTCGAACCTTGGCTTCCAAAAATATTTTTCTTGTACCTGCAAAAATTCAGAGATAGTATTAGTGTGTGCCTTTTTACAAATACTTTCACTTTCGAAACAAGTCTCTAAAGAATATGAAGAGTTAGTAGTAGTAAAGTATTCATGAACAAGTTCCTCAATTGAATCCACTACCTGTACTTTGACATCTTCTACAGGTTGCATACAAATATTAAACACATTTAGTTCCAAAGTCATATTTCCAAATTGATAACTTCAAAATACCATTCCTATAATTGATCAAAGCATTTGAAGTTGTAAGAAAAGGATGATCCAAAATGATAGGAATTTGTGTATGTGTTTGTGCAACAGACTCTGTGTCCAAAATAATAAAATCAACTGGAAAGTAAAACTTATCAATTTGTACCAACACATCTTCTACTATTCCCTTTGAAACTTTAATCGAATGGTCAGTTAGTTGGAGTACAACAGAAGTTGTTTTAAGTTCTCCCAAACCTAACTGTTCATAAACTGAGAAAGGTAGAAGATTTACACTAGTACCAAGATCAAGCAAAGCACACTCTATTCTAGTGTTTCCTATGATACATGAAATGGTTGGACAACATCGATCTTTGTACTTAGGTGGAGTGAATTGTTGAATGATTGAACTAACACTTTTAGTTAAAAATGCCTTCTTTTGTACATGATGTTTTCTTTTGATTGTACACAAATCTTTCAAAAATTTGGCATAAGGTGAAACTTGCTTGATTGCATCCAACAATGGAATATTAATCTTGACTTGTTTAAAAATTTCAACATTTGAGTTCAATTTCTGAGTTGCTTGCAATCTTTGAGCCAAGGGTGCTGGAGGTAAATATTTTTCTTTTTCATCATTTTCACACTTACCTTCTTCAAACTTACCTTCATCATCAAGACTATTTTCATTTTTTATTTCTAGAGGTGGATTAGAAACTTTCTCCTTGGAATGAATAGTCTTGTCAATAACTTTTCCATTCCGAAGAGTTGTAACTGAATTAGCCTCCTTGACTGCATTTTCACCTAAAGAAGAAACATGACACTGAGTGGAAGGATTAGTTTGAGGTTGAGCAGGAAATTTACCTTTTTCATGAGTATGCAAAGAAGTTGTCAGTGTTGAAAGTGTGTTTCTAATCTCATTGATAGCTTGTGAAGTCTGATTATTGATGTTCGTTTGTTCGTACATAAATGCTTGCAAAGTCTCCTTAAAGGATTTTGTATGTGGAGCTGGATAAAAATAAAAGTTCATCTTCTAGTCTTTTTCCTAGAACAATCAAGGATTTTTTCTTGATTATTCTATCAACACAATTCTTATTTCCACTAGTTGGATTAAGAGTTGGTGTTTTATATAACACTCTATTATTTTAGTTTAAGAAAATGATTCACCATCACTAGCACAATTGTGATTCGATGGTTCTTGTCTATTGTGTGGACTTCTTTAGATGAGGTATGTTTGGAACTTTTGGATTTACTTGGAGAAACCAGTAGATGATCCACTTCTAATTGACTGTTGAATGTTGACGGCACTTCTACCACGTTGAGTGGTAGATTCTGGTGCCCCTGTGGTAGGATCTCTTGCACCGCGACAAGTTGTTCTTGGGGTGCCTTTAAAAAAAGAATGATGGCAGAAAAAAGATTGTTCATATTTCTTTTTTTTACTATATGGAATCCTGAGATCGGCAAGTGATTGCCACAAATCCCTACTATAGTCGGAGTTCTAGTAAGGTATAATTAAACCAAAACTTATGTAATTGTTTTATTTACTTTTACACTTCACATAAAAGCACGATCGTTAGAATCATTGCGAACATAGGGTACGTGCTTAATTATGTTTCAGCATGCTTGTTTATAAATTTTATTTTTCCACTGTGTCACCCCGTGGTATAGCAAACATAATACTTGTACCAAGCCAGACATCAATTTTGTTGTTGGCACGCTGGGTAGATATCAAATTAATCCTGGAAAGGAGTATTGGAAAACTGCAAAGAAAGTATTAAGATACTTACAATGAACAAAAGATCACATGCTCACTTACAGGAGATCCGATCATCTTTAGGTGATAGGACATTTAGATTCAAGTTATGCCAGATGTGTGGATATAAAAAGTCCACATTTGGCTATTTGTTCTTTTAGTTGGAGGAGCAATATCATGGACGAGTGCGAAGCAATGTGTCATTGTTGCATTGACTAAAAATGTTGAGTTTGTGGTATGCTTTGAGACCATTGTTCCTGAATTATGGCTATAAAACTTTATTTCAGGACTTGACATTGTCGATAATAGCCAAGCCCCTGAATATTTATTATGATATTACTGCAACATACTTCTTTATTAAAAATGAAAAATATTCCAAAAGTTCTAAAAACATGGAACAAAAATAATTTATCAATAAAGAAAAAGTTTAAAAACAAAGAGTGTCAATCGAACACACTAGCACTAACTTATGGTTGTGGATCCATTGATGAAAGTGTTGTCACCAAAGACATTTATTTAAATTGTTGAAAGAATGGGCATTAGTTACAATTGTTGTTGACACTATGATGAAGTTTTATGTTCTTTATGTATTTGACACTCTGAGCTCATTAATTTAATGTTTCTAATATATTAATGCATCTTGTTTCATTAGATTAATGCATATACATGAATGAATTATGATGACACTAACAAGATTTGTCTATGATAAGACATTGTTGGACCAATATGTCATCTCTCATTATAGGTCACATTGAGTATAGAACTAATATTGTGATACGTGGATGGGACTATGTTGTCGACTAAGGATGTACAACCACCATAATTTGTTTTAATTTTTACTTAATAATGAATTTGTGATTTGACCAATTTAAGAAAGGATTTGACTTGTATTGCACATTATGTTTATTATTAAACCATTAAGTTGAATATGCCACATAGGCCAAGTGAGAGAATGTTAGATATTTTTACGTCCCACTTGTCCTATTTTAAGTAATTATCTTTTAATTTAACTAGAAGATAATTTCAATTTAATAATTATCATGTGTCAAATCTTATTGGTCAATACAGAGATCTTTTCTAATTACTGCATATGTTGATGGACCATTTGATTATAAAAATAAAGCTTAATTTGAAGAAGGTCCTCTCATTATCCATTAATTGATAGTTTTTTTCACCATAAAAAAAAGTATATGTAAGAACTTTAAGGGGGTCAAGAGAGAGAAGCTTGTTTTCTTTGAAATCTTCTTGCAATTACTTTCATAATAATCATAGATCAATGTATGTTTTCTCCAAATTACCATATTGTGAAAATCATAAAGTTTTAAAATTTTGGGCATTATGGTTTATGCAAAACAAAATTTTGGTTTGCATAACTAAAGGATTTCCTAACATAGAATTTATAATTCAACAAGAAAGTTGAAAGGGAATAAATAAAAGAATACTAATTCCACTTGCATTTTCTTTTTTGTTAAAAATAAGCATTAATAGTAGAGTTGGCTTGTTGGGCCTCACATATTAGGCCTATGTTCATTTGGGCCTAGGCCTATCAGCTGGATTTTCCATGCTCATCCAATTTGGGAGAAGATCCTAAAACGCCGAGCTCTTTAGCTCATATTTTCATGCCAAAACCCAAACTCCAAGTCTATTTTATTTCACTTTGTGAAGAGCTACGAAGTTCCTAGTCTAGTGCCCCAACTCAAGTAAGTGCTGGAAAAAGTACTACTTTTTCATCTAATGCCCCACCTCCTGGGGATTCCTAACTTGGTGGATAACAGCTCTACCACACCAAATCAAATATCACCCCATAAACATACCTTCTTTCTAAAAAGCCTTTCCCCAATGTGTTAACAGAGATAAGTAGAACGTAAAGGAATTGGTAACATCCTAACCCCTCCTCTACCATTTCTGTCTCAGTCCCAAAGTGATCAAACTACTTGGCTCCTTAAGTACTAACTCTCCTAACCATCCATGCCTTATCATTTCTCATCCTTCTTACTTTCCCATTCCTAATCGCATGGAACACATGCAAAAGAGGATAACTGCAACTACTGCTATTATGGGATATCAAGAGGCTGACTGAAGCCCCACCAAACTGATAGGACCCATCTCAAAGGCCACAACCACCACCACCAACTTCAAGGCCTCCAACTCCAACCCATGTAGCTACTTTTCACAGGCTTCTCCTCCTATCTTGGCCAAACAACCCCTCAATCTAGAGGGAGTAGTAATGTAGCTCGAGGCTCCCAACTTTCATCCAAGTATATCAAAGTTGTGAGCTAAGCCCCTACATCGACCTCATCTCCTAATGCTATATTCTTCGCCAATAATTTAGTATAAAAAATAAGTAATGGTGATCTTTGCACTCAATTTCTCTTAGAAATTAAGTCTTCTATGGACTAAAGGATCCTTGAAGGTCTTGATTACGAGGCCCAACTTACTTTGTTTGCCAACCACCAGTAAAAGTTCTAACTCTTTTTTTCTTTCCCTATTTCTTTCTTTTTCTAAATTCTTATTTTCTCTCTCTTCAGTCAGTTGTGCTCATATAATTATTGTTGTCTACTTGGAGAGTTAGTCTACCCAATTTTGTTATTGAGGAGAATGAGCACCTGCAAGCAGATCTTGCTGACTTGCACCAATAATTTTAATGGGCACAAACTCAAGTTGGCAAACTGGAGGCAAAGCTTGAACTTGAAAATCGTAGATGCATCTCTTACGTCCAAAAAATTAAGGAGCTGGAGAAAGGGACAAAAAATTAGAAGACCAAATATTGGATGACATCAGTCACTCATTAGTAGCCCAAGCTAAGGGATATAAGGACAGCCACAATAAGGTCCAGGAAGAATGGTTAACCTCTACTGATGGTCAGGCAAACTTTACACATTACTAGGAGAACTAGAAAGTGAAGTGGTTGAAGATGAAAGGTTTTTTCTGGTTCATTTAACCATGGGAGCCCTACAATATCTTAACTATGGTTTTGAAAATTGAAAAAAGCAAGCTCTAGAGCAGGGCTTTACCAGGGTGCTGGATCGACAAAAGGCTACAGATACCATCCCTGAACTAGAAGGTTAGAGATGGACTCTGGAATAAGAGATTATTGATCTTACTCTGACTGACAAAGCTCAACCCAACCTATTATCCATTCCAACTGATTTGTCTATAGCTCTGCCTGCCCCCTAGGGTACTATAGATAATAACATAGTCATAGAGGTAGTTCATGATTTAGAAATGATAATGCAAATAATGAGAATGATGAGACTACCGTTGAGGAGCCCATCATTGTAGTCGATTATAGTATTGAGTGATGTACTCAAAATTATCCATGTAAATAAATTTTTTTTCTTCAACATTGTTTCTACCTTATTGCTTTATAGTACTCCAACTAGATTAAACCACAAAATAAACTGACTAAACTGACTTGCTCAAAAACTAAACCAGTCTAAATTGAAATACAATAAAAAAAGCCAACTAAATATCTAATCATTAGTTGTTCAACCCAGTTCGAAACTGAGATATATTACTAAAATTGCTAAATAAATATTTGCAACAATCATATTTAAATGATCTGGAAAATTATGTTCTTTTACTCGAGAAGCTTGTTTATCCTCCAAATTTGGACTTGAGTTTAATCCATTCAAGTTCCAGAACTTTGCATTCTACTTAGCCTTGTAATGTAATTCACACTTATAATTTGGTTGTCATGAACTCTCCTCAGGATTTTTGGGATAGAGAGGCTTTATTGCTTTTCCTAACCAGAGGAAATTGGTCATTATTGAACTCCCCTTAGGGCTTTTAGGATAGGAGGCTTTATTATGTTTCCCGACCTAAAGAGAATGGTCATCATGAACTTTCCTTAGGATTTTTGAGATAATGAGGCTTTAGCTTTCTTGACCTAAAGTGATCAATCGTCGTAAACTCCCCTCAGAGTCATTGAGATAGGGAGGCTTTATCATCTTCACTAACCTAAGAATATCAATTGTCATGAACTCCCCTTAGGGTTTTTGAGACAAAGAGGCTTTATTACCTTTCTTGACCTAAGGTAATCGGTTATTTTGAACTCTCCTTAGGGTTTTTGAGATGGGGGGCTTTGTTGCCTTAACTAACCTAAGGATATTGGTCGTTGCAAACTCTCCTCAGGGTTTTTTTCCAAAGCTTTATCTGTAAGGTAACTTGAGGGGAGGTCAGTCATTGTTATCCATTTTCTTCATATAAAAAAGGGAATAATAGAAAAAAACATGAAACTAAATGCAAAACTAATCTAATGTAAGCTAAGAAAAGTAGTTTTTAAGTACAAAGTGGCAAATGTTACAAGATGGGGATAGCTTCCGTCCTTCCAAATCTTCCAGCTTGTATGCTCCCCTTGCCAACAGTTTTATGATCTTATAAGGTCTCTTCTACTTCGCTTCCAACTCCCCCGTAGGTTTCAAGGCATCAACTTGCCTCAAGACCAAATCTCCCACCTGAAATCTCCATCTTCATATCTTCATACAGCTAAGAAAAAGGGTCCCACAATATCAATTCCTTATTTTGCAAAATGGTAGGGCGAGCTCATGACCTTCAAATCCTCAGTTAGTTGATGTATTAATCGTGCATGTTTATGGCATTTCTCATAAGTATGAACTAAATCCTCCACATCATTTTTCATAGTTGGCTAGAAGTATCTTACCATAATTAACTTTAACTGTCTCCGTGATCCCCACAACATCCTTCATTAATTCTTTCAACACGTAAGCTCTTTCCTCTACTAAGAGGCACCTGAGGCAAGGAGATGAGAAAGACCATTTATAGAGTAATCCTTCTATAATGTAGAATTTAGTAGCTCGTACCTATAGCCGAGCTGCTTCTCTTTTATCATCCAACATGGTTTTATTCTGTAAATATCTTAGTCGCAACTCTCTAATCCTATTTCTCTTCTACCGTGCTGACCTTCCATTTAGTGTTTTTTTGAAGTGATCTTTTTGGTCTATAATCCACTGCAGAACTAGCTATCTTCAACAAGTAATCCACCCATGTGTTTTCCGCTCGAGGTATCTTATGTATCAAGACTGTCTCAAACTAGCTTCATAGAGCTACTATCTATTTCATATACTTTTGTATTCCTTTTTTGTTAACCTTAAATTCCTCTCAATCTTCTTAATTACAAGCCTGGAGTTTGAATAAACAACATCCTTAACCCTCTGACCAAAGTTTCATATTCTCCTTCATTGTTTGAGGTTTTGAATTCAAGATATATGGCATATTTTGTCTTATCGCCCTCAATGCTGGTGAGATCAATACCTGCATTATATCCCGATATTATGGCTTAGCCATCAACATGCAACAACTACTTCCATTGCTCCTCCCCCATCTTGGTCATCTCTTAGATGTAATCTTCTAAGGGCTGAGCTTTATTGCAGCTCGAGGCTAATATTCGACATCGTACTCTCCTATTTCAATGGCCCATTTAATCATATTTCTTGACACCTCACACTTCCCTAATATTTGTTTAAGGGGTATGTTAGTGCGGATGATTATTTTTTAGTGATAGAAAATATGGCATCAACTTTCTTACTATAATCACCAGCACTAAGCCTCCATTCTCTACCTCAGAGTACCTTTATTTTGCTCCCTACAACAATTTACTAACATAGTATATAGGTTTATGATATGTCCTCTCTCCTCCGAGCAAAACTGGACTGATCACCAACTCATCTACCGAAAGATATATATACAAAGGTTCATCGGGTAAGCAGGGGTAACTTAGTTAGGAATTCTTTTAACTCCTCAAAGACTATCTAGAATTATTCTGTCTACTCAAACCTGTTGGCCTTGCTTAATATCTTAAGGTAAACTCTTCTTTGGTAACCTAGATATAAACCGACTCAAAGCTACTATCCAACTGGTAGGTGCTAAATTTCATTAAAAATTTTGGGGGGTTCCATATCCTATACAGATTTCATCTTCTCTAGATTCATCTCTATACCCCTTTACATGACCATGTAACCCAGGAATCTTCCAAATCTTACTATGAAAGTGCACTTAGATGGGTTCAGCTTTATTCAATATTCCCAAAACACTTTAAATGTTTCCACCAGGTCAGCCATATGAGACTCTGCCTTCTTACTTCTTACCAACATGTCATCTACATACACCTCCATGTTCTGGTCAAGACATCTTATAAACATGAGGTAAACTAGGCGATCTTCTATTGCAGCTATATTTTTAAGCCCAGAGGGCATAACAACATAATAATAAGTGCCACTAACCCTCTTTTAGTCCTCCATCATAAGCATAATCTTATGGTAGCATTGGGAAGCGTCCATCATGCTAAGCAACTCGCATCTCAAGGTGGAGTCCACGAGATGGTCAATCTTGGGTAGTGGATAGTAGTCTTTAGGGCAAACCTTATTCAAATCACGGAACTCCATACATATTATCCATTTTTCCCATGGTCTCGAGGACCAACACTGACAACTACTTTGAGAATTGTATTTTCATTATATGTCCTGCCTCTAGCAATTTCAGCACCTCTATTAGTATGATCTTGTCCTTTTCCAATGCAAAGTGCCTCTTCTTCTGCTTAACAAGTTTGCCCACTGAGTCCACATTGAGGTGATGCACAACTACTTAGGGACTAATGCCTACCAAGTCCTAAGCTAACCATGCAAACACGTCCATATTCTTTCTTAAGAATTAAGTCAACAGATCGGCTATTTTAGGATAGAGTTGTGACGCAATCCTCGCAATCTTCTCTTTACACACTAGATATGAGGAGCTGGATTAGTTGGATCCATTTTTTTCTTCTCTTCACTCTCTTTAGGGAGATCTACCTCCATAGGTTCTCCACTGTCTGCTCTCTCGTAACAGCTTCAACATAATACTTCTGAGGTGAGTATTAATCTCCTTCTACCTCACCAACTCTCTTCCCTAATGGGAACTTCAACTTTGTGTGGAACATCGAGACTACTACTTAAAAAATATTGAGGGTAGGTCTACTTAAGATTACATTATACGTAGAGCATGTATCAACTACCAAGAACCTTACCATTTAGGTTTTTTGCATAGGTTCTGCTCCTAAGGTTACAGATAGGATGACCTGCCCCAATGGCTCTATTACTCCTCCACCAAACCCGAACTGGGTTATATCCATAGGTTGCAGCTCCACTCCCAAGTCTATTATCATATACCCTTCATAAAAAATGATATTAATTGATCTACATGTGTCAATGAACATTCTGGCCATATTTTAATTTGCCATAATGACCATGATGACCAGGGCATCATTGTGGGGCGCTTGGAGACCTTTGGTGTCTTTGGGGCTGAACTAAACAATAGGGCCCCTCGCCACTTGACTAATTTCATGTTGTCCTTGCCTTGCCCATTGTTGGGTTGTCATCACATAAGATCTCCTAGTTTTGTTGAAGTATCCATCAATTGGTCCTCCAACGATCATCTGTATAACACTTGTTAAGTAGGTAATTTACCTATAATTGAAATACCTTTAGCTTAATAATTTGTTCATGTTCAGGTATTTTATATTTCTCTTTATGTGTTTTTTATTTATAGTTTGTAGAGAATTGAAGAACGAGATGCAAAGGCCATAAGTTAAGAGAGTTTCAGCATCTACCGCTACTACGAAAGTGTTTGTATTTTAGGCATAACTCTTTGCTCTGACATTCTATTGATATAATTCTTAATCTATTAAAAATATAAGAGATAGGGCTACAACTTTTATGTTGACCAAAAATCCCTGTTTATTCATTTTCAATGAGAAAATGAGAAAATACCGATTAAAAAATCAATAGTGGAATGAAACTTTCAGATTTGGCACATCTTGATATTTTTAGCATAACCTTTTTCATAATCTAATATTGAGGTAATTCAAGCATCTATGAAAATCTAAAAGGACATGTATACATTTCATATGAAGACACCAAAATTTAATTCATACGAGAAAAAATTAAAAATTGATTGCAAGACACTTGATAAAATACTTTTAGCTGCGGCTAGAATAGCACTTGCCATCGGGCCTCCAAATTATCATGCCAGGGCACTAAAAATAGAGAACAATGTACTAAGGTGTAATACACGGCACCGAGGCATGATTTAAAACTGCTATCGGGCATCATTTCATCGCGTCGGGCCTCCATTTGTTAGACTTTTAAAAGAATTAGGTATTTTAAGTGTATTTTTGGAAGGAAAGTATAAATAGAAGACCTAGATTTCATTCAAGGGACTTTTAGGACTTTGAAAACACAACAAGAAGGCTAGAGAAGATTTCCTACTTTTGGTTGTCGATTTCTTTTCTCTCTTTCTTTTCTCTCTTTCTTTTCTTTCATCAATCATGAACAAGAACTTGTCTGGGAGTTTTTCTACATTAATTTTGAACTAAATTTTAGTTTATAGGGGCTGATGTAATCAAAGTTGGAACCTATGTTTTGAATTATAATTATCATATTTTAAGTTCTTTAATTTATTTGCACTATTCAATTTGATTACATCTAAATTACTTGATCAATAGTCTAGATTTTAGGGCATGTGAAATTCAGCACCTGAAAGAGGAAATTTTATGCATGGCTATAGGATAGTACAACTTAGGAATTCACAGAGTCAAGAGGCTTATGAACCCCTTGAAGTCTTGTGAAAGAATCCATTGAACTTTGATAGAATTTTTGTTTTAGATTTTTATAAAGATACCAAAATCCGAATTAGAACTTATAATCACTCAGCACTCAAAAGAGACAGTTGATTACTTTAAGCATTCTTGGCTTGAAATTGATGAATTAGATTGATAAACATAGGTTAAATCTAGATAAGACATACCTCTAGAATTAATCGTCTATTAAATGTTTGATAAATTGCTTAAGTGAACTTTTCTAGTTTAATTTTATGATTTTTTAGTTTATTTCTTACAACTCTTATTTGAATCATCTAGATAAAGTTAAGAATATTATAATTATAGTAATTAGGACACATTTCACATCAATCCCTATTGAGACGATACTTTATTCACTTTGCTATACTAGAATTTAACACCGTACTCTTCTAGGGGGCTGAGGTAGATCTTCTCTCTGCCCGGCTCCATCTTCTCCCTAATTTTTGGCTTGTCCCTTATCTTGGGAGGTTTGATAATTTTCCTCTTTCTGGGACTATAATCCCTATCCTTGGCTATCCATTCTCTCAAGTAGCCAAATTGGATAAGTTGCTCTATCTCAGCCCTCAAGTGACGAGAGTTGTCCACTGTATAATCATAATCATTGTGGAATCTATAGAACATATCTGATTTAGGCTTCAAAGAAGACTGCAAGTAGTTCTTGGCCACCTCATCAATTCTTATTCCCCTATGGCTGCAAAGACCTACGATCAAGGTGTCACCAAAGAAGTAAACTTGAGGGTACCAGAGGTCGTGAAAGGTTATACTCAGAAGTAAGGAATTGATAAAGTATCTATATTAGTGGAGAATGTGTATGAAAAGCAAGCATATGGAACACCTAGAACTCCTTGCTTAGATCATGAAAATCATTGGTTGTAAAATTCATACCTAAAATGCATGCATGAAACTTGAGCTTGACACTTCACACACACACATTTTGAATTCATGACTAGATTAATGAAGCACAAGTTTTGTAGTGTCATTTGACTAGCCTTGGGACTAACCTTTGGATTCATGTGCAATAAGAATTGATGAGGCATTTGAATTGGTTGATCAAGTTTTATAATTCATTATCAAATTATGAGCCTATGATTGTTTGATTTTGAGTTTTACTCGAGGACGAGTAAAAGGTAAAGTTAGGGGGGTATTTGATAAGTTGATTTTATACCGATAATTCATACATCTTTTGATTATCATTTAGTTTGCTTTCAAGTATTGTTGTTACTTTTTATACATTTAGTTTCAAATCTTGTAGGTAGTGACAATAAGAGAAGAAAATGGAAACATATCAAAAACTTGGTTGAAATGTGAAGAATTCGAGTTGTGGTGCTACTAATGGCAGTTTTTGTATTTAAATCATATTTCTTGGACCTAATTTCATATCACATTTATTATTGATCCATTGGAAATCCAAGAGATATATCTATAACTTCTATGTTTACCACAAAATCCAATTCAGTCAATTTTAATGATAAAAACTGTGTTTAAGAGTCAGCACTGGGCTGCAAGTTTTTGGTACAACATATCTTAGTATTTCAGGCATAACTTAGGCTACCGATATCCTATTTAGTTGATTCAAGTGCCTATGGAACGATAAGACATATAGATATAATTCAATAGAAGACATCAAAATATAATTCAGCTTATAAAGAGGTCAAAAAGTAGTTTCAATAGGCTATACAGTGTCAAAATGTTGAAATTAAGCTGCCAGGACAAAATGCCCGGTGCCTAGGTGCCAAAACAAAGCGCCTAGGCACCGTCCAAAGCCTCCAAGACAGAATGCACAGTACCTAGGCACCGTTATTCCATGCCTAGGCACTGCCCTTCCAACAAAAAAGATGTTGGTGCAATTTTTTGGCGACAAGTGGCAATTGATCACGAATTTTGGCATTTTATGAGATATACACATTAGATAGACCTATACATCATTACCCATGTGATGATCTAGTGGATACACTATATTGAGGGAGAGAAGAAGGAGAAAAATCCAAGAAAAGGGAAGAATTTCAGGTTCCTTTTGAAAAGCCAAGAAAAGTGGGAGGATTTTTAGGTTTCTTTTGAAGAAAAGCCAAGAAAAGTGGAAGGATTTCAGGATTTCTTTTGGAAGACTCTTGGAAATATGTTTAAAAGGGCAAGATCAACATCGACCAAAGAGGAGGAGGATTGGTTCTTGGAACCAAAGAAGGTAATTGGGTACTTGGAGACAAGACCCATTTCATTTTCTGCAATTAAAGTCAAGGAGTTATTCTTGGAGACAAGGAGAGCTTCCACCATTCCTTCCACTTCAAAAATTGGTGAACAATTGTTCTTTCTTATTTATTTCTTGAAGTTGTATTCATCCATGGTGAACTAAACATTTATTTCTAGAGGATGATGTAACCTTATTTGATCCTATGTTTTGAATTCCAAATAATATTAGTTCAAGTTATTCATCTTGTTTGTGTTACCTTGTTTAGTATTTCATCTTGATTAATTGATCACTAATTGAGATTGTTTGACGTATGAGATTCAGCACTCGAGAGAGGGAATTTTATACATGATCATAGAGATAACACAACCTAGGAATCATAGAGTTGAGAAGCTTATGAAACCTTTGAAGTTTTGAAGAGGAATTCATTGAACTTTTGTAGAGTTTTGTTCTTAAATTTTTATAGAGATATCGAAATTCATGTTAGAACTCATAGTCAATTCAGCACTCGAGAGAGGGAATTGATGAGCTCAGGAATTATTAACTTACATGTGTTGTTGACTTGAATTGATATATTTTAGAAGGAAGAACATAGGTGATAATTAGGTGAGTTATTCTTCTAGAATATCTTGTTCATAAGGTGCTTGTTATATTGTTTCTAAAAACTCCATTCTTGTCTATGCATTTTTATCTTACTTTACTTTGTTTTCCAATAATCATTCGATCTTCTAGATAAAATTAGGACTATTTGAACTATAGTACTTAATGCAATTTTTGATTACAATCCCTATGGATACGATACTCAACTCACCGTTGTATTAAAACTTGACACCGTTCACTTGCGGTTAGCAAAATATTTCAACGAACAAGTTTTTTGGTGGATGCCCCTGCATTTTTTAGCCCAAATGGCATCACTGTATAACAATAGACCCCTTTCTCAGTTATGAAAGAGGTCTTAACTCTATCCTCCTCTGCCATGAGAATTTTGTGGTAACCTTGATATGCACCCATCATGCTTAATAACGCATATCCTGTTGTGTAGTCTACCAAGAGGTTAATCCAAGGTAAGAGATACAGGTCTATGGGGCTTGTTTTATTCAAATTAGAAAAGTCAGTGCACATCCTCCATTTTCCAGTAATTTTTGGTACTACTACCACATTTGATAGTCACTCCGTAAATTAGATTTCCACCACATTCCCTGCATTGAGGAGCTTATTGACCTCCTCTTCAATGCTTGTAATCCTTATTGTTCTAAAACTCTGCTTCTTTTACTTTATTGTCATAGTAAAAAGATCCACATTCAAATGATACACTATGACCTTTGAGTCTATTCCTTGGAAATTTGAAGGCTTCCATGCAAATATGTCTACATTCTCTTTCAAGAACTTAATAGTCATCAGCTTGAGCCTTGGGTTTATTTAGGACATGATATATGTGAACCTCTCTGGGTTGTCTGGCTCCAATTCCACCACCTTATATTGCTCGGAAGGTTTAATTCTAAACTCCTCTAATCTCAATCTATTGTTTGATTCCTTTTTGGTCTCAAACAAAGCAGATTGCTTTACTATTTGCTTCTCAACTATCTTGGGCTCTCTCTATTTCAGAGAAAGATTGTAGCATTCTGAGCGCTTTTCTAATCACACTTGACTTCACCCACACCAGCTCTTGTTAGGAACTTCATTTTCAAGTGGTAGTTCAACACTATTGCTTGGAATTTATTTAATCCTGGCCTCCCTAATATAACATTGTAAGCAAATGGAGCGTCAACCACCAGGTACTTCTCTATTACAGTCTTTCTACAGGGCTCTTCTTCTAGTGAAGTCTACAGGTCATTTGTACCCAAATGAATGATCTCACTTCATTCAAAGCCTATTAGTAGGGTGTTAACAAGGTGTATAGTTATGACATCTAACTCCATCTTTCTTAAAACATACAGAAAGATTACATTTAATGAGCTCCCGTTATGTGTTAAAACCTTTTGCAACGCAAAATTAGTGATATCCATAGTAATCCATGGGATTATTTTGACCTGCTTCTATCCCCGCCAAGTTACGATCAAAAAATAAATGTTGAGCTCTATATGTTCTGCACCTCATGGCCTCTTGTCTTCATGCTAGTTGTTAAGGATCTGATATATGTTTTCCTAGCATTATGAGAATCTTCTCCACTAGGACCATTTGCTATTATCTAGATAACTCCTCTTTTAGGCAAGTTATCCTCGAGAGGGTCTTTTCTGGTAAAGGAGTACTCTTGTGGGTGCTTTCATTTGTCTCTCTATCTCTTAGCTCATCTCGCATGACAATATTTTGCAAGTATCTTTGTTGAATTAGTCTTTCAATATCATTCTTTAGCTAAAAGCAATCTTCTATATCTTGCCCATGATCCTTATAGAAGTGATATTACTTTCGGGTGTCTCTCATACCCAGAGTTTCTCTCATTTTCTTTAGCCGTTGAAACACATTGGGACTTTCTATTAACACCAATGCATACACTTTAGATGCATTTAATGTAGTAATGGTTATATCTTCCCAAATGAGGATAATTTTGATCTCGACCCCAATCTATATCTTTCTCATATCTAAATCGGGGACCTCTCTAAGATCCCTCTTCTTCTTTCCTCTCACACTCACTTGGGCCCACTCTTAATCCTTCAAAGCATTCAATTCCTTGTCATGTATATATAGTTAGGTTATTTCCATTAAGTGCTCCTTATTACATGGGGGATCTCGAGCTAAAGCTGAATTGAGAGGTCCTTTCTTCAACCCATTGATCAAGATATTTATCATCATGTCGATACTCATATCTTGCACTTTCAGGGCCACATTGTTAAATCTATTAATTAAGTCCCTAAGGGGCTCATCTTCTTTCTATCTGATGGTAATAATTGCATAGCAGATTTCCTAGCTCACTTTTCACTTGAAAATTGATATAGGAACTTCCATGTGAGCTATTCTTATGATGTCACTATCCCCATAGATAGGCCCATGAATTATTCCTGAGCTCGCCCGTCAAGGTAGTGATGGAAATCCTTGCATTAATGGCCTTTGATTGGCTATATAATTGCATGATATGATCAAAGATAGTCAAGTATTTATGTAGATCTCTAATTACATCGTACTTAAAGAGGTCTAAAATTTTGAAATTAAAGGTAACAACCTCCGCTAAAATACCTTGAGAGAAGGAGGATCCTTATTTTTGTAGAGTAGATGTCACTGCCCCCCTCTTCTTTTTATCTTCCAGCTTGTGATTTTCTTGCTCAATTTGTTTAATGAGCTCATTTATGTCTGATCTTGATTGCACCTCCTCCCTGTTGATTTTGTTCAATGGTTCCTTAGGAATTTTCTCTGGGTACTTCACTTCAAGTCTCGGGGCTTTTTTAGCAACCTCTTTAGCTTTATCCTCATCCAGTCGAAGCTTTCGGCTCTTTTCTCTGCTTTCTTTTCAAGGGTTATTTCACATGGAGGTGAAGTTGTTGGGCCTTTCCCTTTTTTTTCACGCTCATCCAAGATTTGCTTGCTAATATCCATCACCAGTCGCTCAAAGTTTCCAATTTTCATATAGATCATATGCTCTTTCCCTATTTTAGCCTGATTATTCTCGAATTGGAGAGAAGGGGAGGATAAATATATATGTTGTGGTGTCTTCATGGTCTTCTTGGTTGTATTCTCCATACCTAGTTCAACCTCAATTTCCCACAGATGGAGCCAACTGATTTGGGAGAAATCAATGTATCTGTGTTCGGGTCATATGATCTAAAGTTTGGGTGCATTGAGTTTGAGATGACCTAAAATAACAACACACGTTAGGCTCATTGGGGTGGCCCCAGCTAAGACCTTCCAATACTTAAGTTAATTTAGGCCAAGAGGTCATAAAGAATTGATAAGCAAAGTGAGTAAATTTAAAAGTTATGTTATGATACCCGAGCCTCTTACTACTCACATGGCCAAATATGATTCATGCATTACATGTTAATTTTATATGCTATTTGCATTTCTATTAACATTGCATAATTTATTTCATTTTATACGACATTCTTGAATATTAAACTTAATTCTGAAGTTCTTGCACGATATTAGTTATTGAATTTCTTAATCTAAGTAGTTGATTTTATATTGAAATAAGAAGAAAATGAGGTGGATCAATATTAGATATAGATGGGATATATAGGTTATAATTTTGGAAGTGCTAAAAGTGTTACTAGTAACCTTATACGGTTTAATTTGATTTGATCAAGTTATTTCAAAAGTATATATTTATAAATTAGCATACTTGGGATATTGGACATGATATAATATGATTTAAGTGTCATATTACAAGGCCCTTATGTGCATATGATTTTAGAAATGCAAACTAGATAATTCTTTAAGAATCGGATGCGAATCGGTTTGGAGATCGAATGAACGGACATAGGAATTACCTATGGGAATGAATGGTGATTAAGATAGGTTGCAACCAAATAAAAATAGATGAGACACACAAGATTAGGGCTGCAAGATAAGGGAGAAAATCAGATTTGCCATTTACTTGCCTACGCTAATTGATAGGATCAAACAGGGACAACGAGATGATGAATATCTCATCAATATGAGAAAATATGTTGCTGCAGGGAAGTCTACTGAATTTAAGATGACTCAGGATGATATTTTACAATTTAGAGGGCGGTTTTGTGTGCCAAATATTGATAACATTCGGGAAGACATTTTAAAATAGGCACATTCAACCCCTTATTCAGTACATCCAGGGGCTACTAAGATGTATAGAGACTTGAAATCGCATTATTGGTGGTCGGGTATGAAAACGAACATCGCCCAGCATGTGGAGCAATGTTTAACATGTCAGCAAATAAAGGCCGAACATCAAAGACCCGCAGGGACTTTACAACCTCTACTTATTCCAGAATGGAAATGGGAAAGGATCACCATGGATTTCGTAACTGGTTTGCCAAAGACTACTAAGAGTCATGATGCTATTTGGGTTATCGTCGATAGATTGACCAAGTCTGCTCATTTCCTTCCCATATGTTCTACCTATTCCATGGATCGCTATGCCCAATTATACATTCAGGAGATTGTCAGACTTCATGATGTGCCATTGTCTATTGTTTCTGATAGAGATTCAAGATTTTTGTCTACTTTTTGGAGGAGTTTACACAAAGCTTTGGGAACACAGTTATCATTCAGTACAGCATATCATCCTCAGACGGATGGGCAATCTGAACGAACAATACAGACGTTGGAGGATATGCTCAGAGCCTGTGTATTAGACTTCCAAGGTCAGTGGAGTAAATTCCTACCTTTGGTGGAGTTTTCATACAACAACAGCTATCAGACTAGCATTGGAATGGCTCCCTATGAAGCATTGTATGGCAGAAAATGTAGGTCTCCGATACACTGGGATGAAGTTGGTGAGAAGAAACTTTTGGGCCCAGATATGATTCGAGAGATGACAGAAGTCGTGTTACAGATTCGACAAAGAATGCAAACTGCCCAAAATTGACAAAAAAGTTATGCAGATCGACGAAGAAGGGCATTGGAGTTTGCGATAGGAGATTAGGTATTTTTGAAAGTAGCACCAATGAAGGGCATCATGCTTTGGGAAGAAAGGAAAATTGAGTCCTAGATACATTGGCCCATTCTTGGTGATTGAAAGAATTGGTGATGTTTCTTACAGACTAGATCTGCCAACATCTATGTCCCAAATACACAATGTATTTAATGTGTCTATGTTGAGGAAATATATTGCTAATCCTTCTCACATTCTGAAGAATGAACTAGTGGAATTAAAGGCAGATTTGAGCTACGAAGAAAAGCCTGTACAGATTTTATTACGAGAAGTGAAGCAGCTAAGAAATAAACAGATTCCATTGGTTAAAGTGTTATGGAGAAACCAAATAGTAGAAGAGGCCACTTGGGAAAGGGAGGATGAAATGAGAACTAAATTTCCTGAACTTTTCGGTAAGTGAAATTTCGGGGATGAAATTTTTATAAGGAGGGGAGGATGTGATACCCGAGCCTCTTACTACTCACATGGCCAAATATGATTCATGCATTACATGTTAATTTTATATGCTATTTGCATTTCTATTAACATTGCATAATTTATTTCATTTTATACGACATTCTTGAATATTAAACTTAATTCTGAAGTTCTTGCACGATATTAGTTATTGAATTTCTTAATCTAAGTAGTTGATTTTATATTGAAATAAAAGAAAATGAGGTGGATCAATATTAGATATAGATGGGATATATAGGTTATAATTTTGGAATTGCTAAAAGTGTTACTAGTAACCTTATACGGTTTAATTTGATTTGATCAAGTTATTTCAAAAGTATATATTTGTAAATTATCATACTTGGGATATTGGACATGATATAATATGATTTAAGTGTCATATTACAAGGCCCTTATGTGCATATGATTTTAGAAATGCAAACTAGATAATTCTTTAAGAATCGGATGCAAATCGGTTTGGAGATCGAATGAACGGACATAGGAATTACCTATGGGAATGAATGGTGATTAAGATAGGTTGCAACCAAATAAAAATAGATGAGACACACAAGATTAGGGCTGCAAGATAAGGGAGAAAATCAGATTTGCCATTTACTTGCCACCTCATGCTTTCTTATTAAGCTTAAGCTAACATCTCAAGCTAACACCTCAAACCCTTCACCCTTAAGCAATGACCAGACCCTCATTTCAGCCATTTTCATCTTCCAAACACACACCTTAAGGTCTCCAAGTGATCCAAATTGATTCCAAGTTGAAATAAAAGCAAGAAAAGCAAAGAAGAAGTGATTACCATCAAGTTAGCCTCAAAATCTGCATAGGTAACACTTATATACGGTTTTGCCTTTGGTTTTCAGATTATTATGAACGGTTTTATGGTTTATTAAGCTTTCAATATCTCTTATAAAAGTGTTAGGAAGTTTTTAGTTAGACTTTGGTGCACAAAGAAAGGGTTTTTGATCACAAACACTTAATAGGAAATACTTGTGGCAGAAACTGTCACCTTACTGTTTTCTTGTGTTTTAGGCTTCAAAAGTGTATGGTATGTTGAATAAAACATATAATTATTACCATTTACATGACCATATATGAGTTAAGAGTATTGGAATGAAGTTTTACCAGTTGGAAATTGAAATAGAGAATGATATTGGAGAAACACTCAAACTGCCAAAATAGCAAAATCTGTTTTGGTGTGCTGTGAAGGAAACTGAATTAAGGGAGCTAAATCCATTATTTTTGGTAATAATATGACCTGGTTGTCTCCTTATATATGTTATCTAAGTATGGTGAAAATGTTGGAGTGATTGAATATACTTAAGGGTGCCAAAACCATTAATGTCATGAAGTGTGCAAAACTGTCACGGTAGGAAACAATCTGTTTCAGTATGTCGTGAAGAGAGCTGAACTTGGGAAGCTATATCCGTGATTTTTAGCAATTATATGATATGGTTACATTTATATACATGTTATATAAGTGTGGTAAAAATTTGGGAGTGATTGGATATGCTTAGGGATGTTAAAATTATCATGCAACTAAACTTGACAGCAAGAAAATATGAAAATGTGAATCTGCCACATTTGATCACTTAGCATGTTTCAACCTTGATATGTTGCTATTGAGTGTTAACAATTAGTTACATGCTATTAGAGTTATAATACTTCAATTACATGATGTTTGCATGCATTTAAGATGAGAAATTGAGGTATTTGAGGGGCTATATTGGGTTCTAGTTTAAGCTTGATTGTTAGCTTATAGCTTGGTGTTTAAGGTCTAGTATGAGATTTTGTGCTTTCAACTTGCCAAATTGGGAATGGTGCTTGTTGTTGGGTAATATTACAGGCTATTTTACATCTAAGGTTGGAGAGGAATACTAAACAAATTTAGACTAAGCCACCAACCAAGTGAAAGGTAAGTAAAGATTCATTTGCAACTACAATGCATAGACACAGTAGATGTGTGAATTATATGTAATATCATAAATCATATGTGCATAGTAGAGGACTCTCAATTGAGCATACATACATGGGCATTGTCATTGGCACGTGCATGCATCATATACGCGCATTGTGATAAATCTTGCATTGCACGGCATGATTGTGAGAAAGAAAAATATTTTGCTGACCACTACTAGTGCACCGAAGCATGTATGGATTTGCATGTTTATGCATGGATTTGCAGGTTCGCGTGCATGGATTTGCATGCGTATGAGTATGCATGGATTTGCATACTTATATGATTATTAGCCATTAGATTATGGCGGTATACAGAGCTCTTTTCCGGTGCATGGGATAGTAGCGTTGGTCAGGGGCCCAAGAAAGAAATGATTTTCAGAGAAATATTTTGATGCATAAAATTGCATTATGGGCATAGCATGTTGAGATGCATGACTCGATATTGTGGATTATTCTTTGACATGCATAATCTTTACTTGCTGAGCGTTAGCTCATATAGTTTATGCATTGTAGGTGAGTACGACGATACCTGAAGCATCTTTTATTGGCTGGGCGGCGGTTGGAGCTCCTGCAGGTGTCTGAGAGAGTGTGTACATGGATGACGACCTGTTGGGCTATTTTGTTGGCTTGTTATATTTTGAGTCTGTTGTATTATATTTTAAACTGGTACTATATTTCGCTTTTATAACTTTACTGTAAATAAGTATGTAAATATTAGGTTATTGTGGGTGTTGTGTTTTTATATAAATATTGATCCTGTTATATACATGATATGTGTTGGAAAGTATTTTAAACAGGGTTGTGCATGTAAAAAGTTATATATCTTTTCTTAAAGTGTTACAAAAAAAAATATTTCATGCATGCACACAGGTTCTATCATGTTAAATTATAATATATATCTAGTTGTGTAGTAATGGGGGTGTTACATGTACTTGCTCCCTATCAAGCACCCAAATACATAAACTAGTGCCCATATACCAATGTCCATGAGATGAGATATTATCCTTGCAAGCAAGCATCATATATGTAACTCTTGATAAATCATTGATGTCATATCTTTAATGAACAATTTAATATTACTATGGAAGCATATTTCATAATCTCATCATATGCGCAACCATGCCCATAGCTATGTATCATTTATAAACTTGATCTAAATTTTATTGAACATATATAAAGATGAAAGAAGTTCCTAATCCATTTATATTAACTGAAAAATAATATTTTTACAAAAGTATAAATCAGTCAATTTAATTGGTGTGTCGGACATTACTCTAATAATTTTTCACTTGTCCTAGAGTCAATTATCCATGTATCTAAGACTCATTTTCTCAAGATGTCCTTCAAACACTTTTTCCGCTAACAGCTTAGTCAGTAGGTCCGCTAAATTTTCTGTCAAGGCAACTTTTTCCCACTTTTATGTCGTCTCTACCAACAATCTCTAAAATAAAAAATGTATCACCTCAGTATTTGATTAGATCATTGATGAGATCTTGGATCCTTTGCTTACATAATGGCATCATTCTTATCATAGTAGACGAGGTACCAGATCAACAATAAAAGGAACTACACCCAACTCTTGGATGAAGTTTCACATCCAAACGGCCTCTGTTG
>JAGSPU010000346.1:0-44943 GCA_019321725.1 Paulownia fortunei | reverse complement strand
ACCCTCAAACTTAACTTTTGATCGTGCTCGAGCAAAATTTAAAATAAAATCATTCATAATCTCATAATTTGATAATGAATAACTCATTTATCCAAAGGCATGCCTCAACAATTACATATTACATACAAGTCTAGAAATCCTTCAAAAGGCTAACCAAATAACATTACAAAACTCATGCTAAACCAATCCTGGCATGAAATCTGAAAGTGCGTGTGTGCTTTCTCAATCTCAAGTTTCATGTATGCTTTTTAGTTAGAATTATGTAAACTAATGATTCTTTTGATTTATCATAGAAGTTTTGGATATTCCATAGGCTTGCTTTTCATACTCCCTCTCCACTAATACAGACAACTCAAACTTAGATCAACAGGACTTCATTGAGCTTGTAATGTATAACCTAGGTATTTAGATAACAAAGAAAGGGCAAGGACAAAACATAACGTGTATGTAAAATCATACTCTATTTTTTTCTTTTCTCTTTTTTACTTCTTTTAATTTTCTTTGGGATTTGCATTTTTCTTTTTCTTTCTTTCTATTTCTCATTTTCTTTTTCTTTCATGAATCCCAAAGCTAAATTTCATGTTCTTTGGCTTTCACAACCCCCAAATTTACTTCTTTTTATCTTATTGGGTTGTGATGACTTCTTTCAATATTTTTCATGCCCTTACACCCAATTGCATGCATTTTCATGCCTAAAGTTCTCACATTAGGCTCTCTTGGGGACTATAATCAATTTTTTAGGCTAATACGGTAGGTATAATAGGTTGAAGAAAACAAAATCGAATGGTGGTCATGTATATGCCATTCTTTGCAAAAGGTTCAATGGGGTAGCTAATGACAATGTTGTTAACATAGAAAGCTTGAAAGGCACAACGATTCCAAGATGGCTAATATCATTTCTAAGTTTGTTAATTATCAAGGATTTTATGTCGAAGGATAATCAAACAAGTTCTAGAATACCTTATATTGATCAAAACATGTCATTGGACACACAATCTTTCACCAAGAAATACACAATTCACAAGATCTTGACATAACATGCTCGATGAAAATTCATAATCCATGACAAAGACCGAAGCAACACAAGAATCATCATGTTACAAGACTAGTAACTTTTTTCTCACTAGACCATATTCTATGCCAACCAAAATACATCACAGGCTATTAGTCATCATGGCAAATCAAACAATCTCAAAAATGAACCTAATCAAGTTTTGGCAATTAAAACATGTTAACTCTTAAACTTTCATCAAACAAATTATGGAAATCACACAAAAATTAACAAAAATAAAAAATATTAGATCACGTTTTCCACCTACAATACTTAATCCAATATTATCCTCAATGTTGAAACTATAAAGAGCATAAGGGAAAAAAAGACTCCTTGGTAAGTAGACTATACATAAAAAAGTGTAAGTCCTTTGGAGGCAGTCTTAGGTCCATGAGCCTGCCAAGAATGCTTGATATCTACAATCATCACAAATGGAGGAAACAAACATGGAACATGGAAAAGGCAAAGCAACAACTAAATAAAAGAAAGACTAACAAGCCTAAATGTAGAACAAAAGATGTTGCATACTCTAACAAGGAAAATAACCAAAAGAAAGGAAACTCGACTATCTTGACCTCCACCAAATTGGACTTAATCTCATTTGTGGCCGAAGCAAGAGCTCAGATTTTTTGGATACCTTTTCTTGTAGGATAGGTAGGCATCAAGACCTGCAATGATTTCCATAAAGCTTTCGTCCCCCATCTCTCATTTTTTTGAGTTCACAATGCAAGCCTCTTATTTATCCTTAATCTTATTTTTTTACAAATACTGAGGAGCCAAAGGATCAAACACATATATTCATCAACATATATGATCATCCATTGG
Organism: Paulownia fortunei; assembly: GCA_019321725.1. Lineage (NCBI taxonomy): Eukaryota > Viridiplantae > Streptophyta > Magnoliopsida > Lamiales > Paulowniaceae > Paulownia > Paulownia fortunei. Next base: position 43,067 of record JAGSPU010000346.1, on the reverse strand, counting down.
ATATTTCATAGCTTTGAAAATATTAAAAATTTCTTGCTCATCCCCCACCCTAAGTATCAATTGTCCTAACTGAACATCTATTAATACTTGAGGAACGATCTACCTAAAATGCGTGATATTCCATGTCTAAAATTGGTAAATCTACTGGGACTATAAACCTATCTACCTTCACTAGCACGTCTTTAACAATACCTCGTGGATACTTGATGGAACGATTAACTAGCAATAAAGATACCATAATCGGCTTTAGTTCTCCATGTCCAAGCTTCGTAAATATAATCATAGGCATAAGATTGTTGCTCTAAGATCACATAAGACTTTAGAATACAATATTGGACTAATAGTGCATGGTATAGAAAAAATCCTTGGGTCTTTAAGCTTTGGAGGAAGTTTATTTTGAACAATGGCTGAACACTCTTTGGTTAAGCTCATCGTCTTATGCTCCTCTAATTTTTCTTTTGTTAGACATGATCACTTTCAAAAAAAATTCATATCTAGGCATTTGGAAAAATGCATCTTGGAAAGGTATATTAATGTGATGTTTCTTGAAAACCTTAAAAAATTTTGCAAAGTTCATATCAAATTTATGCTTCTTTAAAGCTAAAGAAAAAAAGAAATGAACACTTATAGCTTTAGAGAGAACAATTGATGTAGATAGAGTGCTTGGTTCGGTGGGCAGCTTGTCCTCTTTCACTTGAGTGTAAACTTCCTTGCCACTCCTCAAGGTGATCACTTTGACTTGCTCCATTGGATTTTTCTCGGTGTCATTAGGTAGTGCACCTTGAGCTTTTATGGATATGATGCTAGCCAATTTCCCAGTTAAGTCTCCAAATTGTGGATCGATGCCTCTTGATTTTGGAAATAGGTTTCAACAGTCGATATGGATTTAGTCATATGGTCCTCCAAAGTAACTTCACTTGTGGCAGAAACCTTTGAGGCAGTGCTTTCACTATATTTCTGATTGTTACTCAATGAAAATTAAAAATCAAACTATTAATAAGATCATAATATGATCATGAGTGACTCATCTTGATTATCCAAAGATATGCCTCAACAATTTCATGTTTCATATAAGTCTAGAAATCCATCAAAAGGCTATCCAAATGACTTTACAAAACTCATGTTAAATCAACCCTGTCATGAAATCTGAAAGTGTGTGTGTGCTTTCTTAATCTCAAGTTTCATGAAAGCTTTTCACTTAAAATTAGGCAAACCTGAGATTCTTTTAATTTATCATATAACTGTTGGACATTCCATAAGCTTGCTCTTCATACTCCTCCATTAATGTTGACAACTCATAAACTTAGATCAATATAACTTCATTAAGCTTGTAATGTAAGGCCTAGGTATTTAGCTAACAAAGAAAGGGCAAGGATAAACATAAAGTAAGAGAGCATAACATGTTGCATGTAAAATTATACTCCACTTCTTACTTTTCTCTTCAGTTATTTTCATTTTCTTTGTGATTTGAATTTTTCTTTTCTTTCTTTTTTAACTCCTTTTCTTCTTCGTTTTCTTTCTTTTCAATCTCATTTTCTTTTTCATTCATGAATCCCAAAGGTTAATTTCATGTTCTTTGGCTTTCACAACCCACAAACTTACTTATTTTATCTATTTGATTGTGATGACTTCTTTCAAAAAATTTCATGCTCTTACACCGGATGGCATGCATTTTCATGCATAAATGTCTCACATTAATCTCTCTTGGGGACTATAACTAATTTCTTGAGTTAATATAGTTAGGTATAATGAGCTAAATGAAATAAAGTTAAATGGTGGCCATCCGCAAGCCTTGCATATGCCATTCTTTGCAAAATGCTCAATGGGAAGTTAATGACAATGTTGTTAACATGGTAACCTTGAAAGAGAATACTTCAAAGATGGTCTAAATCATTTTCAAGTTTGCTAATTGTCAAACAAATTCTAGAATGCTTTATGTTGATCAAAATACACCATCGGATACACAATATTTCACCAAGTAATACACAATTCACAAGATCTTGATAAAACGTGCTCAACAAAAATTTATAATTCACGAAAAAGACCGAATCAACACAAGAATAATCATGTTACAAGACTAGCAATCTTTATTCTCACTACACTATATACAATACCAATCAAAATTCATCATAGGCTATTGGTCATCAAGGCAAATGAAATAATCTCAAATATGAGCCTAATCAAGTTTGAAGATTAAAATATGTTTACTCTTGGACTTTCATCAAACAAATCATGAAAAATTTACCAAAACTCGAAAAAATTAGATCACATTTCCCATCCCAAAATTAAATGCAATATTGTCCTCAATATTGAAACAAGATAGAGTATGGGGGGAAAAAGGACTCATTAGTGAGTAGAGGGTGCAAAAAAAAGCATGCGTTCTTTGGATGTCATCAAAGGTCCATGAGCTACCAAGAAAGCTTGAAATTTGCAATCAACACAAATAGAGGAAATAGACAAGGGACATGGAAAGGGCAAAGCAATAACGAAACAAAATACAGATTAACAAGCCTAAATCTAGAAAGGAAAGACACTTCATACTCTATCTTAGAAATAACCAAAAGCAAGGGAAAGAGAAAAGTAGTTCTGACTTTATCACCTCTACTTGGGGTTGGCAAGTGAATGAGGGATTATTGATGCACGATGTTGTCCCCCTAAGTAGTATTTGAGTTGGTGTCAATTGCTTATCCAATATCCCAAAACTCGACTGCCCCAACCTCCACTAAATCTTGCATCATTGGACTTTATCTTGTTTTTGGTGACCAAGAGCTCAATTTTTTTCGACAAATCTTCTTATTGGATTGATTGGTATCAAGACTTGCAATTATTGACATCAAAATTTTATTCCCCATCTCTTATAATTTTGAGTTCACGATGCAAGCCTCTTATTTATCCTTAATCTTATTTTCCTACAAGTGTTCAAGAGCCAAGGGATCAAATACACCTATTTGTCAGCACATATTATCATCCACTGAATGTTTCATGACTTTTAAAATATTAAAAATTACTTGCTCATTCTCCACCTAGTCCTAACTAAACATCTATCAATCCTTTTCCTATAGCAATGACCTAAAATGAGGGACATTTCAATATTTTGCTCCATGTCTAAAACTAGAAAATCTACAGGGAATATAAGCTTGTCTACCTTCAGTAGCACGTCTTTAATAATACCTCATGGATACTTGATGGACCTGTCGACTAGTTGTAAAGATGCTATGGTCAGCTTTGGTTCCCTAAATCCAAGCTTTCTAAACATAATCTTAGGCATAAGATTGATTGCTTGCTCTAAGATCATATAAGACTTTAGAAAATAAAATTGGACTTGGTATAGAAAAACTCCCTAGGTCTTTAAGCTTAGAGGAAGTTTGTATTGAACAATGGCAGAACGCTATTCGATTAAGTTCACCATCTCATGCTCCTCCAATTTCTTTTGTTAGACAGGATCTCCTTCAAAAACTTTGCATATCTAGGCATTTGGAGCAATACACTTGTGAAAGGGATAATAATGTGCAGTTTTTTAAAAATATCTAAAAATTTAGCAAATTACATATCAAATTTGCGCTTCTTTAAAGTCAAGAAAATGGAGAGGGATACTTATTATTTTAGATGGAATAATCGATGTAGATAGAGTGCTTGGTTCGGTGGTTTTGTCCTCTTGGACTTGAGTATCAACTTCTTTGTCACTTCTCAAGGTGCTCGCTATGACTTGCTCCCTTGGATTTTTTCTCAATGTCACTAGGTAGTGCACCTTGAGCACTTGTGGATATCATGCTAGCCAATTCTTAAGCCTCCATATGGATCGACATCTCTTGATTTTTGGATTAGGTTTCGATGGTCAATAAGAATTTAGTCATAAGGTCCTCCTAATTAAGCTTCTTCTCTTGTGGCAAAAATTCTTAAGGCAGTGGCTACACCACGTTTTAATTTTTACACCATGAAAAGTTGGGGCGGTTTTACCAACCAAGATTGTATGCATTGGAATAACGGCACTGCCTGTGAAAGTTTCCAAAAAATTAACATGCTTAGTTAATGGTGAAAAGGGATTACCTGCCTAACATTTTGTACTAAATTTCCCTTCTCCATACCATTTGTAGATGATACTTTTCACTTACATGGTAGAAGCACTTATGTTGTCAATTTTTTTTCCTATTGAGTGCCCCAAATTGAGCTACGAAGACAGTGAATATGTCCGCATTGTGTACTCATAACCTCTTGTATTGGTTTTCCATTGATAGTTATTTGAGGCCATCTCATCCAACAAGTCATAAGCCTCCTCCAGTATTTTTCTCATAATGATTCCCCCTGTAGCTGCATCAATTATTGAATGATTACAGTAGATAAACCATTATAATGCATTTGTACATGCAACCAAATGGGTAGGCCATGATGTGGGCACTTCCTAACCATATCCTTAATCCTTTCCTATGACTCATACAAGTCTCCATGTCAAACTGCATAAAAGTAGATATATCATTATGCATTTTAGCAATTTTAGATGGAAGAGAAAAACTTAGTAAGAAAACTATAGGCCATAGCATCCCAAGCTGTAATTCCAGGGAGTAGCGAATTCAACCGACGCTTTTCCTTATCTCTCAAGGGAAAGGGGAAGAGCCTCAATATATAGCATCATCTATCACACCATTATGTTTGAATATATCTTAAATTTCAAGAAAAATTACAGTATGTACATTTGGATCATCACTTGGTAGACCACCTAATTGAACTGACGTCTGAATCATTTGGATGATGGTGGGTTTACTCTCAAAGGTATTGGCTTGAATGGATGGCCTCCAAATGCTTGAAGAGGTGCCATGTATTGCTTAGCATAATCCAACAAGAAATGATTGTTGGTATATTGTTCATTGTTTGCCATCCTTTCTCTCTTTTTTTTTTTCTTTTTTTTATTCAATTGCAAAACAAACAGAGGACATAAAAATAAAAAGAAGAATAGAGTAAAGAAAATAATAGGCTAATTTAAAGCTAGATGGATCAAACTTCACTTTTATAGAAATACATTCCCTAATAACTACACCAAAAACTTAGTGGTGCATGCGATGTGCAACAATTGATTAGCAAGTGTACTAATCATAAGTAATATGTGTGTGAGATGTGGGGTTGTCGTGGTCCAAGAGAATATGTATACAACTACCGAATATTAAAACTCTAACTCTATTTAACCAATCGAATAATGAAAGTGTAACTGAAGTAAATTGAACTAACTACTAGTGAGAGTTTGAAAAACCAAGAATCTTATATATTTTGAAATGAAGGGCGAAGGGGTCAAGATATTGGTTCACCAATAATTTTATTATGAATCTCCACTAATTACAGTTAGGAGAATTACCTAAATTATGTGACAATGAGGGCTTAAGCAATTAAAAATGTAATAAACTCTATGAAAAGTAAAAAAAGTTTAAAGAATGAGACAACCGTGGCTCCACCATCGAGACTGAACACATTGTGACATGTGATGCAACAAAAGAAACTGTTTGGATAAGGAATTTCATCTAAGGGTTGAACGTAGTTCCATCTGTTGTTGATATAAAACTTGTCTACTGTGATAACAACGGGGCAATTACATAAGCAAGCCAATATCTCATCGAAGATCTAACCATATCATGATGCGATAGTACTTGATTAGGACAATCATTAGTAGAGGTGACGTCAAGGTGGAGAGAGTTGCTTCGGCAAAAAAGATAGCAAATCTACTTACCAAACCCCTAGCACAAAGCATATTCAAAGGATATTTTGTGAAAATGGGTCTAATATATATGGGAAATTCGATTTACGATAGTAGGATATTTTAGATTAGTGTTTGGCATTAGTGGCCGCTATTATACTTTTGTAAAATATAGTATTATTCGATATATACTAACAAAATAGCACTTCTTTATGTTTAATTTAATATTAGACAATTAGATAAAGTCTTTAGACCATACTTAGGTACCGGACATGGTGGTGCTTATGATGATGATCATGGAATATGCCTCTAAAGCTTTGGTCTTAAATAAGTTCCAAATCAACGATTTATCAATTTGGGACATAATGCATGCTCAAAATGAGGATTTCTCGCTCCATAGGCATCAATGTAGGGATGCTAGTGCATGTGTGTACAAGTGGTTATTATAGAATAATTACACCATAAGCCCATTGAAAATTCTCAATTGGAAATAATATTGGTCGAATGAGAATTTCCTTGTTAGATAGCGCAAAATTTAGTTCTTAGACTTGAGGCACCATGGTAACCTTATGCACGGAATGTTGCACTTTGATGTATTTTCCAATTGCTTGACAATCATAAGAGAAATATGTTGGGTACAATATCTTCGTGTATAGAGGTTAATGAGTAGCTAATAAAAGATTTGTCACCTATTTGGAAGAATAGGTGAATCTACTATGTTTTCATAGTCCTTGACTTTAAAGACCTTGACCAAAATAGGATTAATATTAGATGAGGGTTTTCTAATGATTCTTAAAAGATTCAATGAGACTCCAAATGGAATTATAGTTATTAAGTCAACTAGGGTTTGGACTAATAATCAATGACCTAGACTTATTCGAATGATTAGGAGATGGAAGGACCTTACTTGCATGGTACTCATATTAAGAAAAAGGTTCAGGTTATTTAACCTAAGACTATATAGTCATGATGCAGTTCTAGGTGCTTCCAGTGACTTATATATTTTTATGATGCAGTTCTAGGTGCAGTTCTAGAACTGTATACTTGCTGGGTTTTATTTTTAAAGCTTTATATATGTATAATAACTTAATTAAAACCTATATATTTCACCATATATGTGTTTATATATGAGTTTAGGTGTTTCATGTAAGTTTGGAGAGGTTATAAATTAAAATATGGTTTGATATTTAAAGAGACACTCAAAACTGTCATAATAGAACTTACAGTTTTTGTGTAGTGAAAATTGGGCTGGTTTTGCTGGGAAATTATAAAATATGGTTAAATTTCTCTATATGTTATCTAAGTGTGGTAAAAATTTGGGAGTGATTGGATATGCTTAAGGATATAAAAGTTAGCATGCAACTAAATTGGACAGTAGGAAAATGTAAAAATGTGAATCTATCCCATTTGATAACTTAGCATGTTTCAACCTATACATGTTGCTATTGAGTGTTAACAATTAGGTACATGCTATTAGAGTTATAATATTTCAATTATATGATATTTACATGTATCTAAGATGATAAATTAAGGTATTTGAGGGACTATATTGAGTTCTAGTTTGTGAAAGTTTGATTGTTATCTAGATAGCTTGGTGTTGATGATCTTAGTATGAGATTTTGAGCTTTCAACTTGCCAAATTGGGAATGCTGCTTGATGTTGGGTAATATTACAGGCTATTTTACATCTAAGGTTAAAGAGGAACACTAATTCTAGACTAAGCCACCAACCAAGTGAAAGATAAGTAAAGATTCATTTGCAACTACAATGTATAGACATAGTAAATATGTGATTTATATGTAATATCATAGATCATATGTGCATAGCAGATGACACGCATTTCTATCCTTCATGTCCATTGAGCATACATACATGGTCATTGGCATGTGCATGCATCTTATACGCGCATTATGATAAATCTTACATTACACGACATGATTCTAAAAAAGGAAAATATTTTGCTGACCACTACTAGTGCACCGAAGCATGCATGGATTTGCATGGTTGTATACATGGATTTACAAGTTTGCGTGCATGGATTTGCATGATTATGAGTATGCATGGATTTGCATGCTTATATCCTTATTGGCCGTTAGATTATAGCGGTGTGCAGAGCTCTTTTTCCAGTGCATGGGATAAAAGCATTGGTCAGGGGCCCAAGAAAGAAATAATTTTGAGAGAAATGTTTGGATACATAGAATTGCATTATGGGCATAACATTTTGAGATGCATGACTTGATATTGTAGATTATTCTTTGACATGTATAATATTTACTTGCTAAGCATTAGCTCATATAGTTTATGCATTGTAGGTGAGCACGATGAAGCTTGAAGCATCTTTTGCTAGTTGGGCGGCTTTTGGAGCTCCTGCAGGTATCTAAGGGAGTGTGTACATGGATGACGACACGTTGAACTATTTTTATAGCTTGTTATATTCTGAGTCTGTTGTATTATATTTTGCGACTGGTACTGTATTTCGCTTTTAAAACTTTACTGTAAATTAGTATGTAAATATTATGGTCGTTATAGGTGTTGTGTTTTTATATAAACATTAATCCTGCTACAAATACATGACATATGTGCGGAAGTATTTAAATAGGATTGTGCGTGTAAAAGTGATTTATCCTTTCTTAAAGTGGTAAACGAAAAACAAATATTGCACATACATACGAGTTCTATCATGTCGAATTATACTTTATATATAGTTGTTGAGTAGTGGGTGTTACAGTAATGCTATGTCACCTAGGATTTCACCTTGATAAATAATTGAATAAGTTCTAGAGTTTGGTAGGATCATCGAAAAAGTTATTGTACTCTATAAACTGTCTCTAAGTAAATAAGCACAATGCTAGTGCTCATGAAATTTAAGGATCACAAAGCAAGTTTAACTAACACACATGTCATACTTAAGCATAGACAACATCAATTATTCCCAATAAGTTTTCAATAAGGTAATCAGATTTCATTGTCGGCTACTATAATTCGGCACAAGTATAACTCAAGAATACCCAATTTTTTTTAGCAAAATAACAAAATAACAAAAAAACAGCTTACTAATATGAAAGTAACAATCCCATAAAGTAGCAAAATAAAATACCCCCAACTTAAACGATATATTTTCCTTAATTGATTAAAGAAAATATATAATAGAGGACTTCCCTGAAAAATGAGAGCATCATAGGGGGCTGGTAGCCTCATCATCCCTAGACGAGTATGGAGGGAGCACTTGGAAGAGGGAAGTGAGTGTCAGAAGCATCCAGAGAACAGCTAACCAACTGAATAAACTGGGGTATAGCAATGTCGAACTCTAGAGCATACATCCATTGTAACGATGCTCACGAAAGGCCTCGAGTCAGAGCTGGCGGACCTTACCATACAGAACATGGACCTCCTGACGAAGGTTAAAAGTAGAATTAGGAATAATTATTAGGGGTGCAAATGCTGGAAAATGGTGCCAGGTGGAGGATCGACATCTAATGGTGCTAGTGCAGAAGAATCACCGGAAGGATAAGCTAGAAACTTAAGTGGGTAGATATGCTCTTCAATATTAAACTCAACACCGAAAGGATGTAGCTCAACACCAGTCCAAGATTTGTAGCACATAGTGGTTTTGTAATCCAAAATAGTGTTCGATGCTGAAAAATCTTATCATGACACTACTCAACACCTACATTGCATCATAGTCCACATATCACTGAAAGGTGAGATAAACCACCCATGGTAGACCCCTACAATGTGTAGATGATAGAATTCAGGATAACTCGGCCTATATTAATGCTCAGGTGGTGGCTAATAGCATAAAACAATAGAGCTCAGGCCTTGTAAAATTATTATGGTGGGTGGTGGAATAAGCTTGGCATAAATAAAACTACTGCCAAGATCTACCATAAATGATGAGATCACTGGTGCGAAAAGAAAGAGTAGCAGCAATAGATTGACTGGAGGCTTTCCATTAGGCCCAAGCAGATAAAGTACGTGAATGATCTAATGGATGTCATAATTGCCAAAGAGTGTGGTATATTGATCCTCATTGAGATCTAACGAATGATAGCACTCATTGATGGTCCACCAGTGGAAGGATACATATTTTCCCTGAATGTAAACTTTCTTGTACTTATGTTCACGTATATTAACATAGAATTCCTTCACCACAAAAATGATAATAGCCTTGGTCTAAGCTACAAATGTCTCCCACTCCCTAAATCATGTTAAACATATGACCCTCAAGCCAGTTGTGAAGATCGAAGCCTCACCCTGGGATAAGGCTCTTCTTCACAAGTGGGGTATGATATCATCTTTCGGTATCCTCACTAACAAAATAACTTCGGCTATAAGAGGCAGAATTGATGGCCTTGGCTTTGTCAACAATCTTGCAAAGAGAAAAGAAACAGAAGTCGAACACATCCTAGAGAAAGGAAAAATAAGAATAATGGCACACATGTAGTCCTTCCAACAATGTAATGACATCAAAAAAGGGTATCCAAGTCAACCCCAAAACCAACCAACAATCTAACCCCATGGGCAATGGGATAAAATGCTCAATTTTAGGTATATAAAACACAAGACAACAGTAAAGCACAAGAATTTAAAGTATGTTTGAGCATTAGGTACCAATCGACTAGTAGGCTCATAAATTATTCATGATGATGGGAGAGACGAATAGATAATCACTAATCACGCATGATGCACACAAGTTGGCCTTACAAGTGCTAACATGTCACACAATTTATAGTGAAATATATATGCTCCTAATGTAACATGTGTGAGATGGAATGGTCATGCAAATATGTGCTTCAACATGGCCAAACAAGGAGAACTATACCTCCCTCAAAAAAGATAAACCCAATGACACACTCAAAGGGAACAAAAATATGTGAGAATGATAATTCCCATTTTTCAAACATTTCATTAAGCACTTTGTCACCATGTGTTAAAAACCTTAATCCTTGTGAGATTTGTAAACCCTTGCCCTAAATTTCAAACAAGTAGCAAATACACTAACAATAAACCAATACAAATCTCTAAATCAAGACACACCTAATACAATAAATCATCAACCAACAAGTTAAGACTAAAAGGAGTAGGAGTTGGAAAAATAAAACTTACCAAGGAAGAAGAGTTGTTGTGGTGTTCGTGAGTGAGGGTGATGCGTGTAGTGGACAAGTGAAGTGTGTACTTGCTTATGAGTGAGTGATTTGGGTGAGAGTGAGAAAGTAAGTGTGCTGGTGGAAAGGGGTGCTTTTAGGAGAAAAAAGGGTTTTTTGATTTATGATTTTAGGTGAAAAAGTATTCTGGCCCTTTTATTTTTTCAACTCCTCAATATCACACAGCACTATGTAGTCAGTTTGCTAAGGATCAATATCGTGTTGGGTGCCCTGTACTATGTCGAGTGTTGTGGTTGCAATGTGCTAAGCTAGAGATTTACATTAGAGTGCCCTGTATGGAGCCAGGGTGCCATAGATGCAATTTTCTAGGTTGTGAAACTATGCCTGGCACTCTATGCACCCTATAAATATAGTTTTGTAGGCTGTAAAATTTAAGTTGGGGTGCTGGAAAATAAGGCTGGGGCTTGATATAGGACACGTTAAATTCCACCTCTGCAATCTTTTGTGTCAGCTTTCATGTACTATCTTGCAAGAATAACAATTCAAATTGACAAAATTAACGTACAAAAGGATGAAATAACTAACTATCCAAGGCTATAATTTTACTAAAAACACATGAAATAAGATTGAAAGAAAGCAATGTAAATAACATAGGTTGCCTTACAAGAAGTGCTAAGTATATAGTCTTCAGTCAGACTTTGGCAAAGTGCGTCAATTGGCCTCTCCAAGAGGGATGTTGGCGATCTTCCTCACTTCATTCCCAAAGTAATGTTTCAACAGTTGGCCATTGACATGAAATAGACAACCATCTCCTATTAGAGTAGGATGCCCATCGCCCCCAATTAGATTGAGAATATTATACTTTTTTTCTTTTATATAGACAATTTTATTGGGAATCATATTGATGAAAAGGCATTTTCTTTATCTTATATTTTGTATCTTTTATTTATGAACATTAGATAAAGTACTTAGATCAAATTAAGCTACGAGGCATGGTCAAAAATATGATGGCGATCATGGAACATGCCTCTATACCTTTGGTTTTAAATAAGTTTTGAGTCGAGAGTTTTTTGAGATGGGACATCAAATAGCTTAGTAAGACTCGCACATATGATGCATGCTCATGAGACGAGGATGTCACATTCCATTGACATTAGCATAGAGACGCAAGTGCAAATATATAGGTGCATGTTAGGGAATAAGTACACCGAACATGGCCCGCAAGAAATTCTTAGCTGGAGGCTTTGTCTGTCGAAATAAGAATTTCTATATTGTGATAGTACATGACTAGTCCTCGGACTTGAGGCATGATGGTAGCCTTATGTGCATCTTACAGAACTTTAATATATCTTCTGATTGCTTGACAATCACAAAGAGGTTATGTTCGGAGTTGCACTGGTGTGCTTAGAGGTTTGTCAGTAGTCAATATAGAATTTGACACTTGTTTTTTAAACAAGAGAATCTCTTGTATTTTCATAGTTCGAGGTTCAAAGATCTTGGCTAAGGCAGGATGATTGTGATTCATCAGGAATCATTAGAACTTGAAATGGAATCACAGTTATTGAATTATTTAGGGTTTTTACTTATAATCCATACCCTAGATTCAATTGGGAGATTATTGTCGAAAGGATCGTACGTGTATGGTACTCATAACTGAAACAAGTTTACTCACTCTTTCACCTATGACTAGTTTTTCATGATTACTTGCTAGGTGTTTTCATGGATAGTGAGGTTCTTAGAATTAAGGAGTTAGATCCAAGCAGATTAATTAATTAATTAATTAATTTGAATAATTGTTATTCATAAGTTACAAATGTTGCAAGCCCACTACTAGCTTAGTAGTGAACTTAAGAAGGTCACACATCTTTATAGAAAGTAACATTTCTAATTTTGGGTTTATCTAATGGTTGGATATTAATTAATTAATTATTTAAGGGTTCTATTTAATTTAATGGTTAAATTAAATTATTCAATTAAGTAATTGGATTATTTAATTGGACTTTATTTGATTAGGAAGTTCAATTAGAGTATATTATAATTAATCAATTGGATTGATTAATTTGGGATTAAATCAATTGAATTGATTTATGGATTTTTAAGTCCAAGCCCAAAAATTAAAGTGGATCACTTAAAAAGTTCACTAAAATATAAAGAGAATAAATTGAATAAATTTGATTTATTTAATTAACACATTTATAAATAAATAAATAAAATGACCAATTTTTATAGGATAAAAATTGGCCACTATGATTTATTTTATATAAATATATTTTAGGTATATCTTTGATATATATCCATCTTGATATTATTTGAAGAGTTCAAATTCATATCAAGAATGTATATAGACAATTTTGATGACTAATGTAGTCTCAAAAGTCTACATACATTGGAGAGAGAAAAAAAGAAGAGTTATTGGAAGATTTAAAATCCTTCCAAGATCAAATTTTGAAATAGTACAAAATTAACAAACTCTCCAAGAGTTGGAGTAGGAGCAAATTTTTGGACACTATATATATAGGGAGTGCTAAAAATTGCTTAGTAATTTTGGCAAAAATAAATTTGTTTTGTCTTCTATTTTTTTCTCCAAGAAAAGAAATGAAAAGAAAGAAAAAGAAAAGGTGTTTTCTTGAAATCTTGATTTTCTTGTTCTTTAAAAGAAAAAATAGTTTCTTGATCTTTATATCCAAGTTTCAAGAACTTAAAGAATCAATCTTTATTATTCTTGAAAGTTTGTTCTTGATTCATCAATTAGATAAAAAGGGCAAAATTTACTCCGGATCCAAATTAGTAAACGATTAAAAGAATACTAATGAATCCTTTTACTTGGTGTTACTTTTCATATTGTGGACCTAATAGAGAGGAGACAATTGGATCCCTGCGAGTTTTGAAAGTCAAGGATAAGTAATTGATTGCTTCATTCCCTATAGCAATCGAAGTGAATGAAAAGTATAATATGAATTTATTATATTTATTTATATATATTCTCTTGAATAAGTGCGATCGTTAGAATCGCTTTATAATCCAGAGAATAAATTTATTTGATAAATTTATGTTTGATAAAAAAATTGATTTTGATTTTTCGTTGCACATGCCCCTACAATTCTAGCGAACCCAACATCACCTTCAACTCAACTACACCAAATGAGAATACTTTCTCAACCACAAACGGCCCCCAACCATCTATACTTATGTTTACCTGCAAAGAGCTTCAAATGAGAGTGAATAGCAATATTTATTGTCCAAGTTGGAATTAATGCCTTAAGATCATCCTGTCAGGCCACTTTTTTATTTTTTCCTTATAAATCTTGGGATTTTTATAAGCTTTGAGGAATTCATCCATCTCCTCCAATTATAAGAGTCATTTTTCACCCACTGTATTGATTTCAAAATTCAAACGTCTCACTGTCCAATAGGCTGAATGCTCAAACTCTAATGGAATATAGCATGCCTTCCTAAAAACCAACTGATATGCAACACCAATTTCCGCCGAAATCCCTACCTCAGTGTTGCTATCACAATGGGAAGTAGCCCAGGTCAAGCCCCATATGGGTTGACCCGGGGCATCAATAGGTTCTTGTACATTGTGTGGTAGTACAAAGTGCATCGTCAATCTTGTGTGCCCAATCCTTATGATTTGTACTAATCATCTTTTCTAGGATTTTCTTGCCTTCATGGTTGGAAATTTTGGCTTGCCCATTGGGCTGCGGGTGGTATCCAACTGCTACCTTGTGCTTCATACCATAAATAGAAAGAAGATTATTGAATAATTTACTACAAAAATGTGTACCTTCATCACTAAAAATTGCTCTAGGAGTGCCAAAACATGTGAATATATGCCTGTGTAAAAATTTCAACACTATCTTAGCCTCATTGGTTAGTGTGGCAATACCTTCCACCCATTCGATGACATAGTCCGCATCAAGCAAAACATAGACATGACAATGGATGGAGGAAGTGGTCCATAAAGTCATTATCCCAAATATTAAAGAGTTCTACCTCCATCATATTTATTAAGGGAAGTTCATGGCGTTTAATGCACATGCGTGTGATATGCAACACGGATTAGCAAGTGCACTAGTCGCAACTAATAAAGTGTGTGAGGTATAGGGTTATCGTATCCCAAGGGTGTGTATATACAAGTATCGAATTATGATAATCTAGTTATATTTAACCTATCAAATGTTTGATAACTACTCAAAAACTATGTAAACTAAGTAACAATATAAATTTTAAAATTAAAAAGTGTACGAACTTGAAATCAAGTAAAGAATGGTCAAGGTATTGGATCGCCAATTTATTTTGTTATGAATTTCTAAATATCATGGTTTTTATGAATGCTCAAAATATGTGACAACAGGACTTCCTTTTGTACTTGGTATTGTCTCTCAAGATATACCAATGCTACCTTTAATAGGCAACCTATTATATCTCTATATTGATTAAACTAAATAAAGGTGCATTAAATACTAAGAATTCTACTAGCTTCCAACATAACCAAGTTATGCCTATCAGTATTGCATAACTAATTCATACATCGCTATATAAACTTGTCCATGGCATGCATTACACGAGTACTTATTGCAATACTAACTCTAGGTCTCAATCACTAAAACAAATATTAATTCAAAGTTGGGCAAACTTCATAAGCCAATAAAAACATAATGCATGCTCATCATAATTTAAACAACATCCTAACCATAATCAAGTAATTAAATCATAAATTCATAAAGTTGGCTTCGCAAGCCTTAACTAAAAGAATTTTAGCTCATATTAAACCAATCAAACCATATTTTGTTCAAAAACATCATGGGTCTTCACAATTTTAATAAGCTAAGCAAAATTAGAAGGAAATTAAAGACAAAAATTATAACCTAAGCTCTTGAAACTTAATCCCAAACTTGATTTTTTTAATTCTATAATTAATTCTTCAAGCCCAATGTAGAATCCTCCTTCTCTTGATGTTAAATTTCAGCTTCCTTGAATTGATATGTGGAATTATGTATGGAGTGTTGGAGAATTGTGTGTGGAAAAAGTGTTTAAAAGTGTGAGTGTTATGAGGATGATGATAAAATATGAGAGAATGTAAATTGTATCTAATGAATATGTGTTGGATTATATGTATCTTGTGTGAGAATAAAAAAAAATGCCAAAAATACCTGTTTCACACCGCTTGTCAAGGCCGAATGCAATAGAATCAAATTTTATTATATGACGTGGGGTTGTGGCGTCAAGTAATCTATTTGGCTCTAATTTCTTTTCGATGACTAGCATTGGGGCATGAAAATTTGGGGCCACAGTGCTAACTCCTTCTGTTGGTGCTACTACGCCAGACGTAGCATAAAAGTTTCTGGAATCCTCTTACCATTTCCTTCTGATTGGTGCCGTGGCTCTGAATTTAGGGGCCATAGTGCGAGTTTCATCCGTCTTGGCACTACAGCGTGAGGATATTGCATTGTAGCATGAAACACACTATTCTAAATCTACATTTAGCATCGTGGCACGAGAATTAAGGGTCGTGGATTGAGTCTCTTTCTTCATTTTCTTATGTTTTTATCAAAACTAAGTACTATCACCACTAAAATACATAGCCAAAACACATCAAGATCATGGTATTTAGCATATCAAAACTGCATCAAATTGTGAGCTTATCAATGTAATGTGATGGTTTCAACCTATTGGCATTGATCACAAGTCTGCAACAATGCATAGCAATCTTTAAATACTGAACGCCATTAAAATATAGATTATAATACCTTTCCTACTATCTAAGTAGGCCGGAAATGACCACCACATGGGGACAAATGATAGTGTGCCAAAATCTCCTTAGTCTACTCCAAAGGGACACATCTCCTAATCACCGAATCCGGGCATCTCTTAAATAGTAGAGTGTTATCCCACAAATACGATTTGAAATCATGCAAGAATTATTGGGTTCACGTGATCCTGGGGTATGCACAGCGGAAAATCAAAATTTTTAAAAACATCATACCATAACAATTATAGCAATACCCCATATCCGATGTGATTTCTAATGATCTTGCAATTTCCAATGGTTGTAGTAAAATAATTAAAGTTTCGATTTATACCTTTCTATGCACTCCGGCTATCATAGGGTTTGAAGCAATCAATTGCTATCCCCTTTTATGAATTTGGTTCACAGGGATCCACAAGTCTTCCATCTAAAGTGGTCCACACTTTGAGTAATAACACAAAAGCAAAATTTTGCTAGCAATTCTGATTCATTTTCTAACCTAGTTTATGGAGTGTGTATAGAGAATATTAATTCTTGTTATCAACTTGTGATAAAAGAATTAATACTTAAAATAAAAGATGGAACCATCAAGCAAAATATAGTTCATGGCAATGGATGGAGGAAGTGGTCCATAAAGTCATTATCCCAAATATTAAAGAGTTCTACCTCCATCATATTTATTAAGGGAAGTTCATGGCGTTTAATGCACATGCGTGTGATATGCAACACGGATTAGCAAGTGCACTAGTCGCAACTAATAAAGTGTGTGAGGTATAGGGTTGTCGTATCTCAAGGGTGTGTATATACAAGTATCGAATTATGATAATCTAGTTATATTTAACCTATCAAATGTTTGATAACTACTCAAAAACTATGTAGACTAAGTAACAATATAAATTTTAAAATTAAAAAGTGTACGAACTTGAAATCAAGTAAAGAATGGTCAAGGTATTGGATCGCAAATTTATTTCGTTATGAATTTCTAAATATCATGGTTTTTATGAATGCTCAAAATATGTGACAACAGGACTTCCTCTTGTACTTGGTATTGTCTCTCAAGATATACCAATGCTACCTTTAATAGGCAACCTATTATATCTCTATATTGATTAAACTAAATAAAGGCGCATTAAATACTAAGAATTCTACTAGCTTCCAACATAACCAAGTTATGCCTATCAGTATTGCATAACTAATTCATACATCGCTATATAAACTTGTCCATGGCATGCATTACACGAGTACTTATTGCAATACTAACTCTAGGTCTCAATCACTAAAACAAATATTAATTCAAAGTTGGGCAAACTTCATAAGCCAATAAAAACATAATGCATGCTCATCATAATTTAAACAACATCCTAACCATAATCAAGTAATTAATTCATAAATTCATAAAGTTGGCTTCGCAAGCCTTAACTAAAAGAATTTTAGCTCATATTAAACCAATCAAACCATATTTTGTTCAAAAACATCATGGGTTGTAACACCCCCATTACTACACAACTAGATATATATTATAATTTAACATGATAGAACCTGTGTGCATGCATGGAATATTTTTTTTTTTGTAACACTTTAAGAAAAGATATATCACTTTTTACATGCACAACCCTGTTTAAAATACTTTCTAACACATATCATGTATATAGCAGGATCAATATTTATATAAAAACACAATACCCACAATAACCCAATATTTACATATTTATTTACAGTAAAGTTGTAAAAGCGAAATATAGTACCAGTCTAAAATATAATACAACAGACTCAAAATATAAAAAGCCAACAAAATAGCCCAACAGGTCGTCATCTATGTACACACTCTCTCAGACACCTGCAGGAGCTCCAACCGCCGCCCAGCCAATAAAAGATGCTTCAGGTATCGTCGTACTCACCTACAATGCATAAACTATATGAGCTAACGCTCAGCAAGTAAAGATTATGCATGTCAAAGAATAATCCACAATATCGAGTCATGCATCTCAACATGCTATGCCCATAATGCAATTTTATGCATCAAAATATTTCTCTCAAAATCATTTCTTTCTTGGGCCCCTGACCAACGCTACTATCCCATGCACCGTAAAAGAGCTCTGTGTACCGCCATAATCCAATGGCTAATAATCATATAAGCATGCAAATCCATGAATACTCATACGCATGCAAATCCATACATGCGAACCTACAAATCCATGTATAAACCATGCAAATCCATGCATGCTTCGGTGCACTAGTAGTGGTCAGCAAAATATTTTCCTTTCTCACAATCATGCCGTGCAATGCAAGATTTATCACAATGCGCGTATATGATGCATGCACATGCCAATGACAATGCCCATGTATGTATGCTCAATTGAGAGTCCTCTACTATACACATATGATTTATGATATTACATATAATTCACACATCTACTATGTCTATGCATTGTAGTTGCAAATGAATCTTTACTTACCTTTCACTTGGTTGGTGGCTTAGTCTAAATTTGTTTAGTATTCCTCTCCAACCTTAGATATAAAATAGCCTGTAATATTACCCAACATCAAGCACCATTCCCAATTTGGCAAGTTGAAAGCACAAAATCTCATACTAGACCTTAAACACCAAGCTATAAGCTAACAATCAAGCTTTCACAAACTAGAACCCAATATAGCCCCTCAAATACCTCAATTTCTCATCTTAAATGCATGCAAACATCATGTAATTGAAGTATTATAACTCTAATAGCATGTACCTAATTGTTAACACTCAATAGCAACATATCAAGGTTGAAACATGCTAAGTGATCAAATGTGGCAGATTCACATTTTCATATTTTCTTGCTGTCAAGTTTAGTTGCATGATAATTTTAACATCCCTAAACATATCCAATTACACCCAAATTTTTACCACACTTATATAACATGTATATAAATGTAACCATATCATATAATTGCTAAAAATCACGGATATAGCTTCCCAAGTTCAGCTCTCTTCACGACATACTGAAACAGATTGTTTCCTACCGTGACAGTTTTGCACACTTCATGACATTAATGGTTTTGGCACCCTTAAGTATATTCAATCACTCCAACATTTTCACCATAGCTCGATAACATATATAAGGAGACAACCAGGTCATATTATTACCAAAAATAATGGATTTAGCTCCCTTAATTAAGTTTCCTTCACAGCACACCAAAACAGATTTTGCTATTTTGGCAGTTTGAGTGTTTCTCCAATATCATTCTCTATTTCAATTTCCAACTGATAAAACTTCATTCCAATTTTAACTTCATTCCAATACTCTTCACAATTTTAATAAGCTAAGCAAAATTAGAAGGAAATTAAAGACAAAAATTATAACCTAAGCTCTTGAAACTTAATCCCAAACTTGATTTTTTTAATTCTATAATTAATTCTTCAAGCCCAATGTAGAATCCTCCTTCTCTTGATGTTAAATTTCAGCTTCCTTGAATTGGTATGTGGAATTATGTATGGAGTGTTGGAGAATTGTGTGTGGAAAAAGTGTTTAAAAGTGTGAGTGTTATGAGGATGATGATAAAATATGAGAGAATGTAAATTGTATCTAATGAATATGTGTTGGATTATATGTATCTTGTGTGAGAATAAAAACAAATATGCCAAAAATACCTGTTTCACACCGCTTGTCAAGGCCTAATGCAATAGAATCAAATTTTGTTATATGACGTGGGGCTGTGGCGTCAAGTAATCTATTTGGCTCTGATTTCTTTTCGATGACTAGCATTGGGGCATGAAAATTTGGGGCCACAGTGCTAACTCCTTCTGTTGGTGCTACTACGCCAGACGTAGCATAAAAGTTTCTGGAATCCTCTTACCATTTCCTTCTGATTGGTGACGTGGCTCTGAATTTAGGGGCCATAGTGCGAGTTTCATCCGTCTTGGCACTACAGCGTGAGAATATTGCATTGTAGCATGAAACACACTATTCTAAATCTACATTTAGCATCGTGGCACGAGAATTAAGGGTTGTAGATTGAGTCTCTTTCTTCATTTTCTTATGTTTTTCTTATTCTTTTTCACAAATCATCTCTATCCATGTACTTGCACAAATTTTATCAAAACTAAGTACTATCACCACTAAAATACATAGCCAAAACACATCAAGATCATGGTATTAAGCATATCAAAACTGCATCAAATTGTGAGCTTATCAATGTAATGTGATGGTTTCAACTTATTGGCATTGATCACAAGTTTGCAAAAATGCATAGCAATCTTTAAATAATGAACGCAATAAAATATAGATTATAATACCTTTCCTGCTATCTAAGTAGGCCGGAAATGACCACCACATGGGGACAAATGATAGTGTGCCAAAATCTCCTTAGTCTACTCCAAAGGGACACATCTCCTAATCACCGAATCTGGGCATCTCTTAAATAGTAGAGTGTTATCCCACAAATACGATTTGAAATCATGCAAGAATTATTGGGTTCACGTGATCCTGGGGTATGCGCAGCGAAAAATTAAAATTTTTAAAAACGTCATACCATAACAATTATAGCAATACCCCATATCCGATGCGATTTCTAATGATCTTGCAATTTCCAATGGTTGTAGTAAAATAATTAAAGTTTCGATTTATACCTTTCTATGCACTCCGGCTATCATAGGGTTTGAAGCAATCAATTGCTATCCCCTTTTATGAATTTGGTTCACAGGGATCCACAAGTCTTCCATTTAAAGCGGTCCACACTTTGAGTAATAACACAAAAGCAAAATTTTGCTAGCAATTCTAATTCATTTTCTAACCTAGTTTATGGATTGTGTATAGAGAATATTAATTCTTGTTATCAACTTGTGATAAAAGAATTAATACTTAAAATAAAAGATGGAACCATCAAGCAAAATATTGTTCATGGCAATGGATGGAGGAAGTGGTCCATAAAGTCATTATCCCAAATATTAAAGAGTTCTACCTCCATCATATTTATTAAGGGAAGTTCATGGCGTTTAATGCACATGCGTGTGATATGCAACACGGATTAGCAAGTGCACTAGTCGCAACTAATAAAGTGTGTGAGGTATAGGGTTGTCGTATCCCAATGGTGTGTATATACAAGTATCGAATTATGATAATCTAGTTATATTTAACCTATCAAATGTTTGATAACTACTCAAAAACTATGTAGACTAAGTAACAATATAAATTTTAAAATTAAAAAGTGTACGAACTTGAAATCAAGTAAAGAATGGTCAAGGTATTGGATCGCCAATTTATTTCGTTATGAATTTCTAAATATCATGGTTTTTATGAATGCTCAAAATATGTGACAACAGGACTTCCTCTTGTACTTGGTATTGTCTCTCAAGATATACCAATGCTACCTTTAATAGGCAACCTATTATATCTCTATATTGATTAAACTAAATAAAGGCGCATTAAATACTAAGAATTCTACTAGCTTCCAACATAACCAAGTTATGCCTATCAGTATTGCATAACTAATTCATACATCGCTATATAAACTTGTCCATGGCATGCATTACACGAGTACTTATTGCAATACTAACTCTAGGTCTCAATCACTAAAACAAATATTAATTCAAAGTTGGGCAAACTTTATAAGCCAATAAAAACATAATGCATGCTCATCATAATTTAAACAACATCCTAACCATAATCAAGTAATTAATTCATAATTCATAAAGTTGGCTTCGCAAGCCTTAACTAAACGAATTTTAGCTGATATTAAACCAATCAAACCATATTTTGTTCAAAAACATCATGGGTCTTCACAATTTTAATAAGCTAAGCAAAATTAGAAGGAAATTAAAGACAAAAATTATAACCTAAGCTCTTGAAACTTAATCCCAAACTTGATTTTTTTAATTCTATAATTAATTATTCAAGCCCAATGTAGAATCCTCCTTCTCTTGATGTTAAATTTCAGCTTCCTTGAATTGGTATGTGGAATTATGTATGGAGTGTTGGAGAATTGTGTGTGGAAAAAGTGTTTAAAAGTGTGAGTGTTATGAGCATGATGATAAAATATGAGAGAATGTAAATTGTATCTAATGAATATGTGTTGGATTATATGTATCTTGTGTGAGAATAAAAAAAAAATGCCAAAAATACCTGTTTCACACCGCTTGTCAAGGCCTAATGCAATAGAATCAAATTTTGTTATATGACGTGGGGCTGTGGCGTCAAGTAATCTATTTGGCTCTGATTTCTTTTCGATGACTAGCATTGGGGCATGAAAATTTAGGGCCACAGTGCTAACTCCTTCTGTTGGTGCTACTACGCCAGACGTAGCATAAAAGTTTCTGGAATCCTCTTACCATTTCCTTCTGATTGGTGCCGTGGCTCTGAATTTAGGGGCCATAGTGCGAGTTTCATCCGTCTTGGCACTACAGCGTGAGGATATTGCATTGTAGCATGAAACACACTTTTCTAAATCTATATTTAGCATCGTGGCACGAGAATTAAGGGTCGTGGATTGAGTCTCTTTCTTCATTTTCTTATGTTTTTCTTATTCTTTTTCCCAAATCATCTCTATCCATGTACTTGCACAAATTTTATCAAAACTAAGTACTATCACCACTAAAATACATAGCCAAAACACATCAAGATCATGGTATTAAGCATATCAAAGCTGCATCAAATTGTGAGCTTATCAATGTAATGTGATGGTTTCAACCTATTGGCATTGATCACAAGTCTGCAAAAATGCATAGCAATCTTTAAATAATGAACGCAATTAAAATATAGATTATAATACCTTTCCTGCTATCTAAGTAGGCCGGAAATGACCACCACATGGGGACAAATGATAGTGTGCCAAAATCTCCTTAGTCTACTCCAAAGGGACACATCTCCTAATCACCGAATCCGGGCATCTCTTAAATAGTAGAGTGTTATCCCACAAATACGATTTGAAATCATGCAAGAATTATTGGGTTCACGTGATCGTGGGGTATGCGCAGCGGAAAATGAAATTTTTTAAAAATATCATACCATAACAATTATAGCAATACCCCATATCCGATGGGATTTCTAATGATCTTGCAATTTCCAATGGTTGTAGTAAAATAATTAAAGTTTCAATTTATGCATTTCTATGCACTCCAGCTATCATAGGGTTTGAAGCAATCAATTGCTATCCCCTTTTATGAATTTGGTTCACAGGGATCCACAAGTCTTCCATCTAAAGTGGTCCACACTTTGAGTAATAACACAAAAGCAAAATTTTGCTAGCAATTCTGATTCATTTTCTAACCTAGTTTATGGAGTGTGTATAGAGAATATTAATTCTTGTTATCAACTTGTGATAAAAGAATTAATACTTAAAATAAAATATGGAACCATCAAGCAAAATATAGTTCATGGCAATGGATGGAGGAAGTGGTCCATAAAGTCATTATCCCAAATATTAAAGAGTTCTACCTCCATCATATTTATTAAGGAAAGTTCATGGCGTTTAATGCACATGCGTGTGATATGCAACACGGATTAGCAAGTGCACTAGTCGCAACTAATAAAGTGTGTGAGGTATAGGGTTGTCGTATCCCAAGGGTGTGTATATACAAGTATCGAATTATGATAATCTAGTTATATTTAACCTATCAAATGTTTGATAACTACTCAAAAACTATGTAGACTAAGTAACAATATAAATTTTAAAATTAAAAAGTGTACGAACTTGAAATCAAGTAAAGAATGGTCAAGGTATTGGATCGCCAATTTATTTCGTTATGAATTTCTAAATATCATGGTTTTTTTGAATGCTCAAAATATGTGACAACAGGACTTCCTCTTGTACTTGGTATTGACTCTCAAGATATACCAATGCTACCTTTAATAGGCAACCTATTATATCTCTATATTGATTAAACTAAATAAAGGTGCATTAAATACTAAGAATTCTACTAGCTTCCAACATAACCAAGTTATGCCTATCAGTATTGCATAACTAATTCATACATCGCTATATAAACTTGTCCATGGCATGCATTACACGAGTACTTATTGCAATACTAACTCTAGGTCTCAATCACTAAAACAAATATTAATTCAAAGTTGGGCAAACTTCATAAGCCAATAAAAACATAATGCATGCTCATCATAATTTAAACAACATCCTAACCATAATCAAGTAATTAATTCATAAATTCATAAAGTTGGCTTCGCAAGCCTTAACTAAAAGAATTTTAGCTCATATTAAACCAATCAAACCATATTTTGTTCAAAAACATCATGGGTCTTCACAATTTTAATAAGCTAAGAAAAATTAGAAGGAAATTAAAGACAAAAATTATAACCTAAGCTCTTGAAACTTAATCCCAAACTTGATTTTTTTAATTATATAATTAATTATTCAAGCCCAATGTAGAATCCTCCTTCTCTTGATGTTAAATTTCAGCTTCCTTGAATTGGTATGTGGAATTATGTATGGAGTGTTGGAGAATTGTGTGTGGAAAAAGTGTTTAAAAGTGTGAGTGTTATGAGGATGATGATAAAATATGAGAGAATGTAAATTGTATCTAATGAATATGTGTTGGATTATATGTATCTTGTGTGAGAATAAAAACAAATATGCCAAAAATACATGTTTCACACCGCTTGTCAAGGCCTAATGCAATAGAATCAAATTTTGTTATATGACGTGGGGCTGTGGCGTCAAGTAATCTATTTGGCTTTGATTTCTTTTCGATGACTAGCATTGGGGCATGAAAATTTGGGGCCACAGTGCTAACTCCTTCTGTTGGTGCTACTACGCCAGACGTAGCATAAAAGTTTCTGGAATCCTCTTACCATTTCCTTATGATTGGTGACGTGGCTCTGAATTTAGGGGCCATAGTGCGAGTTTCATCCGTCTTGGCACTACAGCGTGAGAATATTGCATTGTAGCATGAAACACACTATTCTAAATCTACATTTAGCATCGTGGCACGAGAATTAAGGGTCGTAGATTGAGTCTCTTTCTTCATTTTCTTATGTTTTTCTTATTCTTTTTCACAAATCATCTCTATCCATGTACTTGCACAAATTTTATCAAAACTAAGTACTATCACCACTAAAATACATAGCCAAAACACATCAAGATCATGGTATTAAGCATATCAAAACTGCATCAAATTGTGAGCTTATCAATGTAATGTGATGGTTTCAACTTATTGGCATTGATCACAAGTTTGCAAAAATGCATAGCAATCTTTAAATAATGAACGCAATTAAAATATAGATTATAATACCTTTCCTGCTATCTAAGTAGGCCGGAAATGACCACCACATGGGGACAAATGATAGTGTGCCAAAATCTCCTTAGTCTACTCCAAAGGGACACATCTCCTAATCACCGAATCTGGGCATCTCTTAAATAGTAGAGTGTTATCCCACAAATACGATTTGAAATCATGCAAGAATTATTGGGTTCACGTGATCCTGGGGTATGCGCAGCGAAAAATTAAAATTTTTAAAAACGTCATACCATAACAATTATAGCAATACCCCATATCCGATGCGATTTCTAATGATCTTGCAATTTCCAATGGTTGTAGTAAAATAATTAAAGTTTCGATTTATACCTTTCTATGCACTCCGGCTATCATAGGGTTTGAAGCAATCAATTGCTATCCCCTTTTATGAATTTGGTTCACAGGGATCCACAAGTCTTCCATTTAAAGCGGTCCACACTTTGAGTAATAACACAAAAGCAAAATTTTGCTAGCAATTCTAATTCATTTTCTAACCTAGTTTATGGATTGTGTATAGAGAATATTAATTCTTGTTATCAACTTGTGATAAAAGAATTAATACTTAAAATAAAAGATGGAACCATCAAGCAAAATATTGTTCATGGCAATGGATGGAGGAAGTGGTCCATAAAGTCATTATCCCAAATATTAAAGAGTTCTACCTCCATCATATTTATTAAGGGAAGTTCATGGCGTTTAATGCACATGCGTGTGATATGCAACACGGATTAGCAAGTGCACTAGTCGCAACTAATAAAGTGTGTGAGGTATAGGGTTGTCGTATCCCAATGGTGTGTATATACAAGTATCGAATTATGATAATCTAGTTATATTTAACCTATCAAATGTTTGATAACTACTCAAAAACTATGTAGACTAAGTAACAATATAAATTTTAAAATTAAAAAGTGTACGAACTTGAAATCAAGTAAAGAATGGTCAAGGTATTGGATCGCCAATTTATTTTGTTATGAATTTCTAAATATCATGGTTTTTATGAATGCTCAAAATATGTGACAACAGGACTTCCTCTTGTACTTGGTATTGTCTCTCAAGATATACCAATGCTACCTTTAATAGGCAACCTATTATATCTCTATATTGATTAAACTAAATAAAGGCGCATTAAATACTAAGAATTCTACTAGCTTCCAACATAACCAAGTTATGCCTATCAGTATTGCATAACTAATTCATACATCGCTATATAAACTTGTCCATGGCATGCATTACACGAGTACTTATTGCAATACTAACTCTAGGTCTCAATCACTAAAACAAATATTAATTCAAAGTTGGGCAAACTTTATAAGCCAATAAAAACATAATGCATGCTCATCATAATTTAAACAACATCCTAACCATAATCAAGTAATTAATTCATAAATTCATAAAGTTGGCTTCGCAAGCCTTAACTAAACGAATTTTAGCTGATATTAAACCAATCAAACCATATTTTGTTCAAAAACATCATGGGTCTTCACAATTTTAATAAGCTAAGCAAAATTAGAAGGAAATTAAAGACAAAAATTATAACCTAAGCTCTTGAAACTTAATCCCAAACTTGATTTTTTTAATTCTATAATTAATTATTCAAGCCCAATGTAGAATCCTCCTTCTCTTGATGTTAAATTTCAGCTTCCTTGAATTGGTATGTGGAATTATGTATGGAGTGTTGGAGAATTGTGTGTGGAAAAAGTGTTTAAAAGTGTGAGTGTTATGAGCATGATGATAAAATATGAGAGAATGTAAATTGTATCTAATGAATATGTGTTGGATTATATGTATCTTGTGTGAGAATAAAAAAAAAATGCCAAAAATACCTATTTCACACCGCTTGTCAAGGCCTAATGCAATAGAATCAAATTTTGTTATATGACGTGGGGCTGTGGCGTCAAGTAATCTATTTGGCTCTGATTTCTTTTCGATAACTAGCATTGGGGCATGAAAATTTGGGGCCACAGTGCTAACTCCTTCTGTTGGTGCTACTACGCCAGACGTAGCATAAAAGTTTCTGGAATCCTCTTACCATTTCCTTCTGATTGGTGCCGTGGCTCTGAATTTAGGGGCCATAGTGCGAGTTTCATCCGTCTTGGCACTACAGCGTGAGGATATTGCATTGTAGCATGAAACACACTTTTCTAAATCTATATTTAGCATCGTGGCACGAGAATTAAGGGTCGTGGATTGAGTCTCTTTCTTCATTTTCTTATGTTTTTCTTATTCTTTTTCCCAAATCATCTCTATCCATGTACTTGCACAAATTTTATCAAAACTAAGTACTATCACCACTAAAATACATAGCCAAAACACATCAAGATCATGGTATTAAGCATATCAAAACTGCATCAAATTGTGAGCTTATCAATGTAATGTGATGGTTTCAACTTATTGGCATTGATCACAAGTTTGCAAAAATGCATAGCAATCTTTAAATAATGAACGCAATTAAAATATAGATTATAATACCTTTCCTGCTATCTAAGTAGGTCGGAAATGACCACCACATGGGGACAAATGATAGTGTGCCAAAATCTCCTTAGTCTACTCCAAAGGGACACATCTCCTAATCACCGAATCTGGGCATCTCTTAAATAGTAGAGTGTTATCCCACAAATACGATTTGAAATCATGCAAGAATTATTGGGTTCACGTGATCCTGGGGTATGCGCAGCGGAAAATGAATTTTTTTAAAAATATCATACCATAACAATTATAGCAATACCCCATATCCGATGGGATTTCTAATGATCTTGCAATTTCCAATGGTTGTAGTAAAATAATTAAAGTTTCGATTTATACATTTCTATGCACTCCAGCTATCATAGGGTTTGAAGCAATCAATTGCTATCCCCTTTTATGAATTTGGTTCACAGGGATCCACAAGTCTTCCATCTAAAGTGGTCCACACTTTGAGTAATAACACAAAAGCAAAATTTTGCTAGCAATTCTGATTCATTTTCTAACCTAGTTTATGGAGTGTGTATAGAGAATATTAATTCTTGTTATCAACTTGTGATAAAAGAATTAATACTTAAAATAAAAGATGGAATTTTTGGTAGAAAAAGAATGAAAGAAGAAAATAATTTTTCTTCTTAATATATCTTTAATGACCGAAAATTGTAGGCTAAAATTCTCCTACAATTTTCAGTCATATGGTGCTTAAATAGGGGACTCAAAATTCCAAAAGTCTCGCTCTTGGTATTTTGTGTCTCCTTTTGATTGGTTGAAAAATATTTTGGTTTATCAAAACTTCTTCCAACTTTATCCCTTTCATATCTTCCAAAGATATTTAAGGTTTCCTAATAATTCTAAACTCTTGACTTTCCATCCTTTTTCAGCTACCTTCATGGACCTCTCCTAATGGGCCTTTGTGAATTGAGCTCGGACTCAAAAATAAATCCCACAATTAATCCAATTAATTATCTTAGCCCAAATTCAATTAATTAATTCCATAGCCCACCTAATAAAATTAGGCCCAATTCAATAATCTAATTATTTAATTGAGTAAATTAATTTAATAATTAAATTAGTTTATAGACTACACAATTAATTTGATCCAATCAAATAATTATTTCACTCTAATTGGGTTGCCTAATTTTTTAGGTCCAATTAAATAATTTAATTAATTATTTAATTGAATAATTAATTCAACTCCTTGAATTAATTTAAGCCCTAATTAATTAATCTCCATTAATTAATTGGATCCAACCCCTTGGATCAATTTCTAAATTATAAATGTTCCATCTCAAATTGTGTGTAACCTTTAGGTTCACAACTAAGCTAGCAATGGGTGTGCAATATTTGCAACTTATGAATAATAATAATTATTCTGATTAATTAATCCAATTAATTAATCTGCATGAAATTAACTCCTTAATTTCAAGAACCTCACAAGTCATGGTAAACACCTAGCAAGTGTATCATGACTATCTAGACTTAGGTGAAATAGTGAGTGAAGTTATTTCAATTATGAGTATCATACACGTAAGGTCCTTCCATCAACTAATCTCCTGATTGAGTCTAGGGCATGGATTAATAGTCGAAACCCTAATTGCTCAATAACTATGATTCCATTTCAAGTTTTAATAATTCATGATGAATCATTAGAAAATGCCCGTCTAACAGTCATCCTGCCTTGGCCAAGGACTTCTGAGTTATGAACTATTAAAACATAGAAGATTCACTTATTCTGCCAGACAAGTGACGGATCCTTTGTTGACCATTCATTAACCTCCATACATATCAATGCAACATCCAATATATCCCTTTTGTGATTGTCAGGCAATCCGAAAATATATCAAAATAAAACACGACATGCACAAGGCTACCATAGTGTCTCAATTCAAATAACTAATCATGTACTATCGTAATATAGAAATTTTTATTTCAACAAAAAAGTTTCCAATTTAAGAATTTTTAGTGGGCCTATTCAGTGCACTTGTTCCCTAACAAGCACCTGCATACATGCACTAGCATCACTACGCCAATGTCCATAGAGCGAGACATCCTCCTCATGCGAGCATGCATCATATGTGCGAGTCTATTGGGCTACTCGATGTCCCATCTCAATTGACAAGCCAGACACTACTTGTAATAGCCAAGCCTCACACTACTCACTTGGCTAATATGATTCATACATTACATGCTAATTTTATATGCTACTTGCATTTCTATTGACATTTTATAATTTATTTCATTTTATATGACATTCTTGAATATTAAACTTAATTCTGAAGCTCTTGCATGATATTAGTTATTGAATTTCCTAATCTAAGTAGTTGATTTTATATTAAAATAAAAAGAAAATAAGGTTGATCAATATTGAATATAGATGGGATATATAGGTTATAATTTTGAAAGTATTAAAAATGTTACTAGTAAACTTATACGGTTTGATTCGATTTTATCTAGGTATTTCAAAAGTATAAATGGGTAAATTACATATTTGGGACATTGGACATAAAATACTATGATTGAAAGGTGATATTACAATATTCATTTATGTATAAGATTATATAATTTTTAATATGGACAATTATTCAAGAATCGGGTGACAATCGGGTAAGAAATTAAATAAATAATTAGAAAATTAGCTTATGACTTATCTATGGGATCTTGGGGTACTTAAAATAGGATGCAATAAAATTAATGTATAGTAATATACATCTGATCTAGGCTTGAAAGATGGCTGAAAGGTCAGATTTATACCACAACTTGACACCTCATGCTTACTACCAAGCTTAAGCAAGCACCTCAGGTGCCACCTCAAGCTTTCCTTCACCCTTAAGCCACAACCAGACACTCATTTCAGCCATTTTCAGCTTCCAAACACATACCTTAAGGTCTCAAAGTACTTCAAATTGATTCCAAGTTGAAATAAAAGCAAGAAAAGCAAAGGAGAAGTGATTACTATCAAGTTTAACCTCAAAATCTGCATCGGTAACTGTAATGCCCTATTCTCAATTCTCTCCTACATATCCAATAATAAGTATTTTTCATCAATATACATTATCGGATTATGACATACAAATAACATTATTGCACGAACATGAATAATTGTTACTATATGCTCCAGTTATGCTTTAACATACATTAATACATGAAATATGAGATCAAACTTTCATTTCTTAATTTAACATATTCCTTAAGTGCCTTTTTGCAGTGGAAAGCTTGGTATCTTGGTTAAGAAAGATTGATGTGTTGAATGGTCATGAAATGAATTATTTGTATTGCTCCATACTAGTTATATGCTAAAATGATTAATTGCCTAAATATTTACTTGAAATATGTTACATTTAGCTAAAAACTAAAAGTATGCAAAATGGTGCAATTTAATTGGTTGGTTGACTAGATTGCATGGAATCATTCTAAACCGCATTGCACTTGATTAGAATACCAAAGCATCAATTTTTGTCATCTCCCTAGGCCATAAATGTGGCTTTTGGTATGAGAAGACACCAACATGATACAACCAATCATAGCCCTCTACTTATCTCTCTTTGGAAGGTCAAAGAAATTATTTTCATCCACATTTCTTGTGGAAACACCTAAAAATGACTAGCCCTTATTCTCCTAAGTTTCTCCCAAATTTATACACTCTCATGCTCATAAAAATTGAATTCAATCCATAAGAATCCATAGAACACAAACTAGAACAAGTTTCCACCATTTTAAGCTTGAAAACTGTTGATTTTGAAGCTTAATTCCAATTATTTTTCAATGTTTCTTATGATGATTTTGTAGTATCTTGGATGGTTATATGTTTTAGTATGTTTTTGTATGATTAAAAACTTAAGTAAGTTACACTTGAAGTCAAAATCAAGCTAGTTAAGCTAGATTTTAGCAAAATTGATAGTCTTGTGAAATTGTTTAATTTACTTGTTTCTATTGATTTTGTAATGCTTGTATTGTGTTTGAAGGTTCCTACAAATGATTGTGAACAATAGCAATTAGTTTTCTTAATTGAAGGTTAGAATCAATTTAAGTTAGAACCAAGTTTACGTCATTTTAATTTGAATTGTGTTCATGTTTTGTTGGTTGCCCTAATAATTATGTTTGAATATTAGTTATTTAATGGCTACCCTAATATTTAATGTGTCGTATTAGTAGTAAAATATAGAGTATACATTGTTTTTAAGGTTATGTAATTGATATGGAATTATTTACAAAAGATTAAAAAATATTTATGATTTTAATTAGAATAGACTAAATGATTTATGAAAAGGATATTAAATGGTACATGATTTGATTATGTTAGGCCTTTAACACATCCTATCTTCCAAAGAGTTTGACCTTTTCACTTAGCACAAAGTAGACTTGAGGTAAGTTGAAGCTTTCATTTTCTGTATCACAAGAATTATATAATGTTGTTCATATTTTAATGTGATTGTTATTATTTGTGAAATGATGTACTGCTTGATGCATTTATCGTTTATGAAGCATGATACTATTAAGGATATAATGAGTTTTTGAAAAGGAAATATGGTACTTGATTGATGGTCGGGTAGACAAAAGATGCGGGAGAGACCAGTGAACCCAACAAATGGTGGTAAATACTTGAGGTTGAAAAACTGGTATAGAAAACCCACAATGAATGATATAGAATACGGCTAATACCTGAGGTTGAATGACCAAGTATGGAAACTCCGTATTAGTTCTCTTATTGGCCAATCATTATGAATAGGTTCCAAAAACTATGGTCTATCACTATTAGTTAGGTACCACACTTCAAGGGCCCTAAAGAATGATTTATGAATGAAAGTTGTTAAATAGAATAATGCATTTAATGATTTATGAGATGTGCATATATGTTATTTGTTATTGCATTAGTTTCACCTTACTGAGCCTTTAGCTCATTAGATTCATATGATGCAGGTGGAAATGTACAGGTTTAGAGGTTAACCGAGTCTCTAGAGCGGCCGGATAGAGATTTTGTTCATATGTCATGCTTCGAACTATTTTGTAGTTTATTTTGAAAACTCTGTTTTGTTTTTAAATAAGCTGCTCTGTTATGGTTTTGTAAACAGATATACTCAGTTTTGATATATGTATATGGTGTATTTAAAATGATTCAAGTTCTTTCTCTTATAGCTAAAAATGAGAACTTTATTAAAACCATAACTCTAATATTGATGAAAAATTAACATTTATTGACCTAACTGTATCAACTTGTTTAGGCTCTGCAGTTAGATTAAGGGGTGTTATAGTAACACTTACCTATAGTTTTGCCTTTGGTTTTTAGATTATTATGAATGGGTTTATTGCATATTAAGCTTTAAATATCTCTTATAAAAGTGGTAGAAAGTTTTTAGTTAGACTTTGGTGCACAAAGAAAAGATTTTTAATGACAAATAATTAATAGGAAATACTTGTGGTAGAAACTGTCACCTTGCTCTTTTCTCATATTTTAGGCTTCAAAAGTGTATGGTATGTTGAATAAAACCTATAAGTATCATCATATAAATGCTCATATATGAGTTAAGAGTATTGGAATAAATTTTCATTGGTTAGAAATTGAAATAGGGCATGATATTGAAGAGATGCTCAAACCTATCACCATCAAATTTCAGATTCTATCCTTTGTGAAGGGGACTGGTTTTGCAGCATTAAATCCATTAGTTTTGGAAAGACTATATCCTAGTTGGCTCTGTGTATATGTCATCTAAGTGTGGTAAAATTTGGGAGTGATTGAATATAGCTAAGGGTGCCAAAACCATTAATGTCATGAAGTGCGCAAAACTTTCACTGTAGGAAAAATCTGTTACAGTATTCTGTGAAGGGATCTAAACTTGGGAAGCTATATCCGTGAGTTTTAGCTATTCTATGACATGATTACATTTTTTTTATGTTATCTAAGTGTGATAAAAATTTGGGAGTGAATAAATATGTCTATGGGTGTTAAAATCATGCAAATTAATGTGACAGCAAAAGAATGTGAAATTGTGAATCTGTCCCATTCGGTTCATTAACATGTTTCAACATAGATATAGTGCATTTAATCCCTAAAATTTAGGGAGATGTTATAAGGGTTATAACATCAATTAAATGAGGTTAGTATACATTTAATATGTGGAACAAAGATGCGTAGAAGGTTGTATTCGGTTATAGTTTCTAAGTGGTAAGCTTGTTTAGTTAAATTGAGATTCAAGATCTTTATACTACATTAGGTATAATGAACTTGTTAATTGAGGATGGTAATACTTAAGAAACCTAGAAGCAACACATAACTGATCAAAGATAAGTAAAGATTCATTTGCAGCTACAATATATAAACATAGTAAATATGTGATTTATATGTAATATCATAGATCATATGTGCAGGGCAGGGGGCACGTATTACTGCCATTAATGTCCATTGAGCATACATACATGGGTTTGACACGTCCATGCATCATATACAAGCATTGAGATAAATTTTGCATTACATGGCATGATTCTGGGAAAGAAAATATTTTTGCTGATTGCTATTAGTGCACCGAAGCATGCATGGATTTGTATGGTTGTATGCATGGATTTGTAGGTTTGCGTGCATAGATTTTCATGCTTATATAATTATTGGCCATTGGATTATGGCGGTGTGCAGATCTTTTTTTCGGTGCATAGGATAGTAGCATTGGTCAGGGGCCCAAGAAAGAAATTATTTTTAGATAAAGTTTTGATGCATGAAATTGTATTGTGGATATAGCATTTTGAGATGCATGACTTGATATTGTGGATTATTTTTTAACATGCATAATCTTTACATGCTGAGCGTTAGCTCATATAGTTTACGTATATTATATGTGAGTCTCGTGATACTTGATACCATGGACTTACTTGTCACAACCTCCCAATAATATATATAAATATATATAAACAACCTGTGCAACATAATTTGTGCACGTATGCATGTGTATAACTTTTTTTTTACTTAGTTCAACAAAATATTGATAAAAGTAAAGTGCTTTCATATCCTGTAACACTGTATATATATAGGTAGTTATTAAACATTAACCAAGTCTATCAAAACCATCACAAACCCAAACTCTCTATCACAAATGACTTTTGAAAGTGATATACATGATAAAGTCACTAATATAATACAATAACTGTAAAATAAAAAACACAGCCCACAAAATAGCCCAACAGGTCGTCATCCAAGTACATTGATCTTTGAAAGCTTGTAGGAGCTCCACTACCAGCTAGTAAACCACAGGTCTCAAGTCTCACCATGTTCACCTACAATGCATGAACTATATGAGCTAACGCTCAATAAGTACAAAATCATGTATGACAAGAGTATGATATAAAATCTCATGTAACTCAACTTTAAGATATGATGCTATAAATGTATCAAATTTAGTATTCATAAATGAAAGAGTTTTTATTAAAAATCACTTCATTTATTGGGCCCTTGGCCCACCTACTATGCACCGGATAGAGCTTCGAATAACATCAATAATCACATGGCCATAAACAAATTGACTCAATTCAAAGGCCATCTCTTGGGATCACCAGAGGTCCAACCCCTATCTTCCCCTGTGATCCTCCAGAAGTCTTCCCACTAGCGGAGTGAATAAGGGTACAGTCAAGTGGTCCACCCTCTCGTAACCACCAGAGGCACACCCCTTGTCAACCCCTGTGATCCTCCAAGAAGTAACACTCGTGGCACCCCAAAATATCATATAAGCATGCCTCGCATGCCTCGGTATACTAGTAATGGCAACCAAAATATTTTTTTTTTTGAAAACTATGTCTCAAATCATATCGTGCATGCAAAAACCTCCACTATACTCATATGTCGTGCATGCACATGTAAATGCTCATGAATGGTATGTTCAATATAAAATGCAAGTCATCTTGCTCTCAACATGTTTTAAGAATCATAAGACTCTTAGTCAATTTAATATCATCAACACATTAGGTATAAATGCTTCAAGACATAATATGTTCATGCATTATAGTTGCAAATGAATCTTTACTTAACTTTCACTTGGTTGGTGCTTAGTCTAGATTTGTTTATTGTTCCTCTCCAATGTTAGATGTAAAATATCCTGTAATATTATCCAACATCAGGCGCCCTTCCCAATTTGGCAAGTTGAAAGGATAAAATATCATACTAAGACCTTAAACACCAAGCTATCTAAGTAACAATCATACTTTCACAAACTAGAACCCAATCTAGTCCCTCCAATACCTTAATTTCTCATCTTAGATACATGTAAATATCATATAATTGAAGTATTATAACTCTAATATCATGTACCTAATTGTTAACACTCAATAGCAACATGTCTACATTGAAATATGCTAAGTTATCAAATAGGACAGATTCATATTTTCATATTTACTTGTTGTCCAATTTAGTTGAATGATAATTTTGACAACTCTAAACATATCCAATCACTCCCAAATTTTTACCGCACTGAGATAAAATGTATATAAATGTAACCATATCATAGAATTTCTAAAAATCATGGATATAACTTCCCAAGTTCAGCTCTCTTCACAACATACTGAAACAGATTATTTTCCTACCGTGATAGTTTTGCACACTTCATGTCATTAATGGTTTTGGCACCCTTAAGTACATTCAATCACTCCCAAATTTTCACCATACTTAGATAACACATATAAAGAGACAACCAGGTCAAATTACTACCAAAAATAATGGATTTATTGATGTAAATCCAGCACCATTCACATAGGACAGAATCTGAATTTCAAAGAAGACAGTTTTGAGCACCTCTTTAATTATCACACTATATTACAATTTATAACCTCTCTAAACTTAAATACATCACCTAGACTCATATATAAACACATATATGGTGAAATACACAGGTTTTAATCAAGTTATTATACATATATAAAGCATAAATATAAAAAATCAATAAGTATATAGTTTCTGTCCTAACATGATTATAATGAATAATAAAAGTTTTAAAAAATCATAAACCCTCAAATAATTAAAGAACTTAAATAAAAAACATGAATTAAAGCTCACCTATGCACAGATTTTAGATTCAACTTGCTCCACCTTACTTCCCTTTGCTTCCTTCACTTTTTTCTTTACTTGGAATTACTTGAGAAAAATTTATAACATTCAATATGAAGGTTTTGGAAGTGAAATAGCTCAAAAAATAGTTTTTGGTCGTGGCTCAAGGATAGAAATGAAGAAAGGTTGAGGTGGAAGCTTGAGATGGCAAAGC
This sequence comes from Paulownia fortunei, assembly GCA_019321725.1. Taxonomy (NCBI): domain Eukaryota; kingdom Viridiplantae; phylum Streptophyta; class Magnoliopsida; order Lamiales; family Paulowniaceae; genus Paulownia; species Paulownia fortunei. The sequence continues at coordinate 5,611 of JAGSPU010000346.1, read as the reverse complement.
TTAAGGTGGTAAGGTTGAGGTGTCAAGTTGTGGTTCAAAACTAATATTTTTCACATCTTATACAGCCCAAATATAGTGTTTCTCATTACTTTTTTTTATCTATTTACAACCTATTTTAATTGCCATATGATCGGATAATAAATGTTTGCCCTAATTTCTTAACCGTTCATTCGGTCTCTAAATCGATTGACACTCAATTCTTAAATGATTGTCTACTTTTCATTTTCTAAAATCACATGCATATATGAACCTTGTAATATGATACTTAAATCATATTATATCATGTCCAATATCCCAAGTATGTTAATCTATGGAGGTATACCTTTAAAACACCCCGATCAATTTGAATTGAATCATATAAGCTTACTAGTGACACTTTTAACACTTCTAAAATTATAACATATAACCTATGAATATCCACTACATTGATCAATCTATTCTTTATCTTATCTAAATATAAGATTACTTAATTATGTTGTAGGATCTCAACCATTAACATCAAGTAATAGCATTGGAGGCATAATGATTAAGAATACTATAAAAGATGCGATGTAGATGTTAATGCAAATTAGCATAGAAGTAGCATGTAGTGCATGAATCATATTGGTCAAGTGAGTAGTGTCAGGCTTAGGTATTACATCTTCCCCTCCTTATTAAAATTTCATCCTCAAAATTTACTTACCGAAAGAGTTTTGGATACTTAACTTTCATATCATCTTCCCTTTCCCAAGTAGCTTCTTCTATTGATTGATTTCTCCATAATACTTTAACCAATGGGATTGTTTTATTTCTAAGTTGTTTTACTTCTCGTAAAAGAATCTCTACAGGTCTTTCTTAGTAACTCAAATCTTCTTTCAGCTTTATAGGTTCATTCTTCAAAATATGAGATGGATTCGCAATATATTTCCTCAACATAGATATATGAAATACATTGTGCACTTGAGGCATTGATCGAGGTAGGTCGAGTTTGTAAGCAACATCCTCAATTCGTTCAATAATATGAAATGGACCAATATATCTAGGACATAACTTTCCTTTCATTCCAAACCGCATAATCCCCTTCATTGGAGATACCTTTAGAAATACCTGATCTCCTACTGCAAATTCTAACATTCTTCTTCTTTGATCAGCATAACTTTTCTATCGGCTCTAGGTAGTTTGCATTCGTTAGACGAATTTGTGCCACAGCTTCTATCATTTCTCGAATCATATTTGGGCCCAAAAGCTTCTTTTTACCAACTTCATCCCAATGAACTAGATATCTACATTTTCTACCATATAATGCTTCATAAGGGGCCATTCCAATAGTGGACTGATAACTGTTATTATAAGAGAATTCCACTAAAGGTAAAAATTTGCTCCATTGGCCATGAAAATCTAATATACAAGCTCTAAGCATATCTTTCAATGTTTGTATTGTTCGCTTTGATTGTCCATCAGTCTGAGGATGATATGCAGTGTTGAAAGATAATTGTGTTCCCAATGCCTTGTGTAAACTCTTTCAGAACATAGACAAAAACCTTGAATCTCTATCAGAAATAATAGATAGTGGTACCCTATGAAGTCTGATCACTTCCTGTATATATATCTGTGTATAACGATCCATGGAATAAGTGGAACATATTGGAAGAAAGTGAGTAGATTTAGTTAGCTTGTCAATGATAACCCAAATAGCATCGTGACTTAATTATTTTAGATAATCCCAACACGAAATCTATTGTAACTCTTTCCCATTTCCACTCTTGAATAAATAAAGGTTGCAAGGTTCCTACTGGTCTTTGATATTCTGCCTTTATTTGTTGACATATCAAACATTGTTCTACAAATTGAGCAACATCTCTTTTCACACCTGGCCACCAGTAATGCGTTATCAAATCTCTATACATTTTAGTAGCTCTTGGATGCACTGAATATGGTGTTGAATGTGCCTCTGTCAAAATATGTTCCCGAATGTTGTCTACATTAGGCACATATAAACTTTTTCGAAACCACAAGATACCATTCTCTAACATCTGAAAATCAGAAAACTTTTCCAAAGCCATATCTTTCATCATTTTAGTAACATATTCATCAATTTGTTGTCCTTGTTGAATTCTATCAATCAAAGTCAGTTGGAGTGTCAAAGCTGCAAATTTGGCCTCTACTGATCCCTGTTGTATAATTTCTACATCTATTTTATGTAGTTTAATTAACTCTGGTTTCTGAGTTAAAGCTAAAACTGTAGTATTCTGTGTTGATTTCCTACTGAATGCATCAGCCACAACATTAGCCTTACCAGGATGATAGTTGATAACACAATCATAATCTTTTACTAACTCCAACCATATTTATTATCGCATATTTAACTCTTTTTGGGTGAAGAAATATTTCAAGCTCTTGTGATCAGTATATATCTCACATCGTTCACCATACAAATAATGTCTCCATATCTTAAGTGCAAACACCACCGCAACAAGCTCTAAATCATGTGTGGGATAATTCTTCTCATACTGTTTAAGTTGTCTGGATGCATATGCAATTACTTTACCATTTTGCATTAATACACATCCCAGCCTATTTTTTGAAGCATTACTATAAACCACAAAGCCTCCAGTACCTGATGGAATAGAAAGAATAGGAGCTAAAGTTAACCTCTTCTTCAATTCCTGAAAACTTTTCTCACAAGCATCCGTCCATTTAAATGTCACACATTTTCTAGTTAATTGTGTCAAAGGAGAAGCTATCTTGGAGAATCCTTCCACAAATCTATGGTAATATCCAGCTAAACCCAGAAAACTTCATACTTCTAAAGGATTAGTAGGTTGTAACCAACTATTAATAGCTTCTACTTTACTTGGATCTACAGATATTCCTACTCCTGATATTATATGTCCCAGAAATACCACTCGATCAATCCAAAATTCATATTTCTTAAATTTAGCATATAGTTGTTTCTCTTTCAAAACCTCTAAAACCATTCTTAGATGTTCACTATGTTCTTCTTTTGTGCTAGAGTAAATCAGGATATCATCAATAAACACAATAACAAATCTATCAAGAAATTTTATTCTTTCAACTCAACTGGTGCCATTCGGTATGGAGCTTTAGATATTGGATGTGTTCCTAGATTTAGTTCAATGACAAACTCTAGCTCACAGTCTGGTGGTAATCCAGGAACATCATCTAAAAATACTTATGGATATTTGAGAACAACTGCACTTCACTAAGGATAGGATGGTGTTGTTCTTCAATGCTCATAACACTCGCCAAATATCCTTCACAACCACTATCTAATAATCTTTACGCTCTTAATGTTGATATAATTGGGAATTTGAAACTTTGTACGATTCCAATAAAGGTGAACGGTTCCTCACCAGGAGGTTGAAAAGTTATTGTCTTTCTCAGACAATCTATTGTAGCCCGATACTTTGACAACCAATCCATATCCAAAATCATATCATAGTCATTCAAGGCCAATACAATTAAATCAGCATAGAGTTCTCTATTTTCAATGGAACAACACAATCTCTTAAAACATGGTTAGTTTGTTTTGAATCTCCAGAAGGGATTATCACATTGTAACTGACCTCAACACTATCAGGTACTCTACCTAGCCTCTTCACATACTCAGTGGATATAAATAAGTGTGTAGCTCCAGAATCAAACAATATAAATACTGGAGTAACAAAGATAAAGAATTTACCTATTACCACTGATGGCTTCACCTCAATATCTGATCTAGTGATGGTAAATACTCTAACTGGCACTTTTCTTTGTCCTATTAGATTTGGATTATCTAGACATGCTCTAGCAATATATCCAGCCTTCCCACACACAAAGCAGGTTCTAGTCTCCATCGGGCAGACTCCACTGTGGTGACCACCATATTTAGGATAAGCAGGTTGCGACATCGGTGTCTTACCTTGATCAATCTTTATACGCTTACTTTGATCCTACTGTTGTTGCCTTTGTCTAGGTTGGAATTTAGATTTTTGATTCTGTATTTGAAATGGTCTCTTCTTTTCATTTCTAACCCATCGTTGCCCCTGTCCTGGCTTAAATTGGCGTCGAATATCCTGAGCACGAGAAATTCCAAGTTCAGCTTATTCTGCCACTAAGCTCTCTCTGCAACTTATGAGCATGTCACTCCTTGGATTCCTGCCATATTCACATCTCTATATAGCTTTGGTCTCAAGCCTTCAAGAAACCTTTCAACTTTCAATGCATCAGTATTAACCATATGTGTGGCAAATCTGGATAGTTGTTCAAACTTACGAATGTATTCTCCAACTGTCATAGTTCCTTGTCATAGCTGTATAAATTCATTCATTTTCATTGCACGAACTGGAGTTGTGAAGTATATTTTAAAATAAATCTTTGAATCTATCCCAAATCATAACAGTGATATCTTCGATGCTTCTCATTGTATCCCACCAATGTCCAGCACTGCCTTGAAGCATAAAGGATGCACACATCATTTTTTCTTCTTCTGAAACTCTACTGTAGTGAAACTTATTTTCAAGAGTTCTCAACCAATCCTCAGCAGTTGTAGGATCTAGTGCATCTTCAAACACCAATGGGTTCAGTTTTCTGAATCTTTCCCCAATTATCTCCACCTGTTCTACTTGGGGTTATGGTTGAACCATTTCAGCCCTTAGTTGTCCACCCATATCCCTCTGTTGGATAAGTTGTTGAATTTATTCTGATTGTTGTTCAACAAGCTCTGTAAGTCGATTGATGATAACATCACGATCATTATTCAGAATAGGTGTCTGCTCTCTTGGGGTTCTGGATCCACTACTACTTTCACCCCTTGTTCTCACCATAACCGCAATACCATTTTATTTCTAATAAATGACCAATATAATTCATGAAATATATAATGTAATATAACATAAAATAAAACTTACTCGCTTGGCTGTGCTCCCCAAGTTTTAAGATCATGTACATGGACAGTCTACAGAATCAAGACTTGGGCTCTAATACCACTCTTTGTCACAACCTCCCAATAATATATATAAATATATATATATAAACAACATGTACAATATAATTTGTGCACGTATGCATGTGTATAATTTTTTTTTTACTCAGTTCAATAAAACATTGATAAAAGTAAAGTACTTTTATATCCTGTAATACTGTATATACATAGGTAGCTATTAAACATTAACCAAGTCTATCAAAACCATCACAAACCCAAACTCTCTATCACAAAGGAGTTTTGAAAGTGATATATAGGATAAAGTCACTAATATAATACAATAACTGTAGAATAAAAAACACAGCCCACAAAATAGCCCAACAGGTCATCATCCAAGTACATTGATTTTTGAAAGCTTGTAGGAGCTCCACTACCAGCCAGTAAACTAGAGGTCTCAAGTCTCACCATGTTCACCTATAATGCATGAACTACATGAGCTAATGCTCAATAAGTAAAAATCATGCATGACAAGAGTATGATATAAAATCTCATGCAACTCAACTCTAAGATATAATGCTATAAATGTGTCAAATTGAGTACTCATAAATCAAAGTGTTTTTATTAAAAGTCACTTCATTTATTGGGCCCTTGGCCCACCTACTATGCACTAGATAAAGCTATGAATAACATCAATAATCACATAGCCAT